>JAMPIV010000623.1:0-66720 GCA_024509875.1 Oreohelix idahoensis | reverse complement strand
TGCTTAGGGAAGGCAAAGGCAGAGAGGAATGGTACTCCACCTTACAAAGAAGATGGACCTACTATAGTGAAGTCCCTGAGACATCACTCTCATACGACAATATCTGCTATGAGACTGCCTTATTTATTTTTTTAAAACCTCGAATTCTTATATTAATGAAATATTTGCTCCGTGTTAGGTTCGTCTTCCGTTTCTTATCACTCAAGATCAAATCTCCTCCATTTGTCTGTGGTAAAAAATACTTTAGGGAAGTATGTACGCTTCTGCTTCGTAGCTACTGACCCGTAGTGAACAGGGGGCGCTTCAAACGATGTTACCGACTGATTGCAATCGCCGTTTGGAGTTTGACGAAAGTTGCCGACGTCTCCGGCTGCGACGGACGGCTAGCCCCCGGGCAGTTTGTCACGTGAAGATGTTGTGAGATGGTGCTCTTCTACTCTGTCCCTCGGCGTCGCTTTTTACCTGATACCCTTTGACACGAAAGCGATGCCTACCTGTACGTGTGGAAACCTGAAGATGTTTGTTGTGATTATTGTGTAAAGCGATGATGATGGCTGGCGATGATAAATAAATTGAACGAGGAAACTGTAGATGATGAGAAGATAAAATTGAGGTCTATTCCAGAGTTATTGTGATCTAAGAAAGCCGGCTACGTGGCTGAGCTATAGATCACTTACACACCTTAACCATTAACTAGAACAATAATATCAAATTAGGCACAATATATTCGCGCAGGTGTTTCAATAATTTGGCTAGTTCAGCACACAAATTTTAGGGACGTAGTATACAAACAAACGGGGTTACTCTCGTGTAAGGACAGTCACGCTTTACGTAATCATGCGACATAGCCACCGATGTGAGAGATCGTTTAATGTTAACCACATTACTGTGACGTCACAATGTAATTAATAGTGAGTGCAGGCCCGACTCAAATAACAAAATATATATATATATATATATATATATATATATATATATATATATATATATATATATATATATATATATATACTTATATATATATATATTCAGTGAGCGTCGTGGGAACAAAACGTGTCTCTTGCTTTTAGAGTTTGCAATGGAGCAAATAATGCAGTGCAATTTCCCATATTGCTCACTGTCTAACTGACTCCAAGTCATCCTGTAACGAACAACGGAAAAATCCCATTATTCAAAAAAGCAACGCATTGCACCTCGAAAACTAGATTGAATATCTATGAAAAGAATGCGTATACCTTGCAATCTTTTCATGGTGCATTACGGAAAAAAAATAAGAAAAATGTCGCGCATTGCACCGTGACAGCTGAATTCAATACACATTTGAAACACGCAGTCCTTTCAACACTTTTGTTGATGGTTCGTTGACCATTGACCATAAGTCATGATAAGTCATGATATAAGTCATGATGAGTTGGATTACAGAGATCTGATGAAGTTGGATTACAGAGATCTGATGAAGTTGGATTACAGAGATCTGATGAAGTTGAAATGGATTGGGAAGGAATTAAATAACCACAGGAGAATTAAGTCCGTCGTCTGCACACGCAGCAATAAGAGCACAAGAGAATTGTTTCCCATCATGTTTTGACGGGTTAGTTGCTCAGATAATAAGAACTTTAGTAGACTGAGCTATTGAAACACAATCAGGTCAAGACATATTCCTTAGTAACTATACAAAAGCATGCGACAGAAAGAACCTAAAAGTACGCAAAATACACAAAACTTAACTAAAAAAGGTGCACTGTGATCAAACTGCCGTAAAAGCTGATTAAGGAAGGTTGGGGACCGAACCTGCCATCTTATTCCATGGAAACGTGAGCCGGTGTAAGAGTGTATGATCAAGTAATATAGGTCTAAATTGGAAGGGGGGGGGGGGGAGACGACCCATGCTCGCCAGTAAGTTGGAGGATTTGGGTGGGGAAAAAAGGGGGGGGGGTGGAGGTAGTGAGAGGTGATTGCGAAACCTGTTCTGATTTCAGAAAAATTGTAACGATCCTACGTTTTTATCGCGGACATTTATATTCAGAAAGCGTTGTACCAAAACTTATACACATAACTTCCCGAGGCAAAGAGAACTAGTTCGAAACCAGATCGAGTCACGCTGCATGTCACGCAGTCTACTCAGGTGTTAAAATAAAATAAAATGAGTACCTGACTCTACTCTTGAGTTAGGGAACGGTAAAGGCAGCAAGGAAGGGACCTGGAACAATTACCTGGATTACCTTGACCTGAATGTACCTTCACTGATTATGTCATTGTTCTAGAACATTAAAAAACCTTTATGCAACAAAACTTTGTAAATGAACATAACGACAAGAGCTCTTCAACAGTAGTAGTAGTATTAGTCGGCAGTAGTAGTAGTAGTAGTATCGTAGTAGTAGTAGTAGTAGTAGTAGTAGTAGTAGTAGTAGTAGTAGTAGTGGTTCTTGTGCGTTTATTCACCGGTTAAATCAAATTGTGGATATTTATTACCCAAACCGATCACCGTACTCTTTCTTGACTGAAAAAGTGTCATTGTCCTCTCCCCCCTCCCCCGTTGCTTAGAATTTTTTTTAAAACACGATTGCCGTTCGTAAGGTTGTAGTCACGTAGCACATTCTGCCGTAGGGGAGTGAAGTGTTATAGACTTCGATGTACTGGGTCCCAGCTTTATGAGGTGGGGTGGCCTGTTCCCTTCCTCGCTGCCGTTGCCTTCTCTAACTCAAGATCAGAGGCAGGTACCCTTTTACAGCTGGTTAGACTGATGCGTGACACCTGTTCCCTTCCTCGCTGCCGTTGCCTTCTCTAACTCAAGATCAGAGGCAGGTACCCTTTTACAGCTGGTTTGACTGATGCGTGACACCTGCTCCCCTTTCTCGCTGCGTAGCCTTCTCTAACTCAAGATCAGAGGCAGGTAACCCTTTTTACAGCTGGTTTGACTGATGCGTGACACCTGTTCCCTTCCTCGCTGCCATTGCCTTCTCTAACTCAGGATCAGAGTAAGGTACCCATTTACAGCTGTTATGGAGTGTTAGAGACTTCACCATACTAGGTCCAGCATCGAGAGATGGGGTCTACCTAGCTATAAATGGGTACTTAACTTTGAGTTAGGAAGGGAAAAGACAGCGAGGAAGGAAACTGGTCTCCCCACCTCTCGATGCTGGACCTAGTATGGTGAAGTCTCTAACACTCCATAACCAGCTGTAAATGGGTACCTGACTCTGATCCTGAGTTAGAGAAGGCAACGGCAGCGAGGAAGGGAACATGTGTCACGCATCAGTCAAACAGCTGTAAAAAAGGGTGCCTGACTCTGATCTTGAGTTAGAGAAGGCAACGGCAGCGAGAAAGGGAACAGGTGTCACGCATCAGTCAAACCAGCTGTAAATGGGTACCTGACTCTGATCCTGAGTTAGAGAAGGCAACGGCAGCGAGGAAGGGAACAGGTGTCACGCATCAGTCAAACCAGCTGTAAATGGGTACCTGACTCTGATCCTGAGTTAGAGAAGGCAAGGGCAGCGAGGAAGGGAACATGTGTCACGCATCAGTCAAACCAGCTGTAAATGGGTACCTGACTCTGATCCTGAGTTAGAGAAGGCAAGGGCAGCGAGGAAGGGAACATGTGTCACGCATCAGTCAACCCAGCTGTAAATGGGTGCCTGATTCTGATCTTGAGTTAGAGAAGGCAACGGCAGCGATTTCCCTTGTTTCCTTTGTACCGTTAGTAGAAACTGATTCAATTCCGTTCTATTGGTTTATAAACTTTTTTTTTTAAAATACGCGCTAAGGTAATGGTTTCCAACTGCGCTTGTCGTAACTCTGCTTTACTACAGGGAAATGTCGAGTTGAGGTACGAGTTATCCAATGTTGAGTGTTGGGTACTCTTCTCAAACTCTTTCTTCGTAGTTTCGTCCTTTTGGTTGTTCAGGTGATGGTGAACAGAGCAATCTTTCACAAATTGTCTAACATCGTGTCGCAAACCTGGCCAGAAGTAATTCAAGGAAATATGCCTTACCAAGGCATATGAATCTTTAAGGGGGTGGGGCTGGGTTAAGTGCATTTCCTGGATTAGGCGGGTGCGATAGGGTAATGGGACAACTAACTGTCTCTTATTCCCCACCCGTCTATAGACCAAACCTTTCTCCCCGTAATATGCTCCCTGATGAGTATGGGAGTAATTGCCATACAATTTAGAAAGCAGGGATTTCGGGTTTTATCGACACTTTGTGCTTGCTTCAGCTCTGAAATATTCGGGCCGTTTAGAGATAAGAGCTCAGAGGCCGCTTGAGCGTGTCCCGTGTTCTCTCTCTCTCTCTCTCTCTTGTGTCGACCTGGAGTCCCCTGATGGATCTCCACGAAAGACAAATTTCCCCCCTAAAGCGAGAGGGTAGACTAAATCGTTTGCAACTGTGGCATTGATTTTTCCCCGTACATACTGGGTTGAGACATCGATTGCCGCAACCGGAAGAAGAATGTGCTTTATACTCTTCCGGGGCCCTTGTATTTCTACAGTTTCACAAGTGTACTGGTGGGCCTTCACCAAAGATGGGCAGACTAGAGCTGAATATTCTAAGCCAGAATCATTTAAGCACCGTATGGTTTGGTTACCAACAGTTACTTGGTCAGTAATAGAGGGGTAACTAGAATTTTGTTCATATGTCTGGGGGTCATGTTTCCCTATCGGCCCCCTGATCAGACATGCGACATTATAAGGGCCTGGTTTTGGCCTCTTACAGTCCGAAGTGAAATGCGTGTTATTTTTGCACACTTTACACTATCGCCTTCCAGTTCCCTGGGCTTAATTGCTCTGTATCTGCCTATGCTGCCATCACCGGTGTCAATACCTTGTCGAGGTATGGCGGCTTGCGTACCCTGATTACCTCCAGAGCTATGGCAGCGGGAGTTTTACTCCTGGAAGGTTCAACCAAGCTGGACAGGTTTGCGCGGGCAGGGGTCAGCTTAAAGCAGGCACCCTGGTCCTCCAGGTTGGGGGTTTTAGCATAGGGCTGACACCCCTGTCTATGTAAAAAAAAAAATTGAAGTTACGGAAACAACAACGAATAAACAAACTTTGCTGCGGGGCGGTCATCCGGAGTCTGAGGCTCGTATGAAAGTCAGTGGTTAAAGCCGAAAGGAAGCCACTGACATGAGAACGGACGTCCTGACCGCAAAACATGATACAAGAATAGGATTTTGGAATGTCCGGACAATGAATGAGACGGGTAAACTAAAACAGGTCACGGCAGAAATGAGAAACTATAGGTTACACATTCTAGGGATAAGCGAGAGCAGATGGGCAGGGGCAGGAAAAGTTAAAACAGCAACAGGAGAAACAGTACTTTACTCTGGAATAGAGGATGGACAGCACAATGAAGGTGTAGCCATTATTCTACAGAAAGGAATAGAAAGGACATTACTGGAATGGAAACCCATCAACAACAGACTGATAAGATTAAGATTGAGAGGTAGATTCACCAATAAATACTACAATAATACACTGCTACGCACGAACGAATAACAGCGACGAAAAGGTAAAGGATTAATTCTATCAACAACTGCAGAAAGAAATGGAAGACACACCTAGATATGATCTTATTGTAGTAATGGGAGACATCAATGCGAAAGCTGGTACACACTATACATATAATGAAAGAGTAATGGGGAAATGCGTTAGCGGAACAGCAAACGAAAATGGGGATAAATTAATACGTTTCTGTATTATTAACAACCTGGTCATTGGAGGAACACTTTTCCCACATAAAGAAATTCACAAATTAACATGGGAATCACCAAATGGTCGGGACAGAAACCAGATAGACCACATCATGATTAACGGTAGATGGAGACATGCATTACAAGATGTGAAGGTAAGAAGAGGTGCAGATGTGGGAAGTGATCACCATTTAGTAGTAGCAAAACTGAAAGTGAAACTAAGAAGGGCTGTACCAAATGTAACTACACAGAAAAGGTTTGACATCAGTGTCGTAAATTTATTTTTGAGAGAAAGAGTCTTGGAAATAGTGGTCCTGTTTAGAGTGGAGCATGATGGAAAAGGCTATGTGATAGTAAGGGTTTTAGAAGTAAATAGTTGATTCACAGAGTACTGGGAAGAGAAAGGACAGACTGTTTTACGACAATTTTTCTCTCCATTCTACTCCTTAAAAAACTCATCTGGACAAACAATTATTTGCCAGTTTCCAGACTCACACCTGCGCTCACACCCATTTGGTGCTTCAAACACACAACGCACGTGAATACAGACTATGATAACGAATATGGGAAAGTGTGGGTTTGGGCCTGCCAACACAAATGCTAAAAGTTTTATTACTTTTATTTAGCATAAAATCAAGTTACAAACAAATATCAGTTTGCATGCAGAAATCAAAGGTTCAAAAAAATACAAATAACAAGGTTGGTGGAGGTTTGGTGAAGAGTGATATTCAATATGCCCTTCCGTCTTGTACAGACAAATGAAAAAAGAACCCGGTCCAAAAGACAGGTAGTTAACAGAAATAGATAAGTTAACCCAACAGTCAATTAATCTATCCTGAAAAGAGGGATTAGGACACTAGTCCTATTATCCTTAACTGTTTTTCCTTCTACTAAGCAGATTAGAATGGGAAATAACAGAGGTTAAGAAATCCCACTTATAAAGTGAACCATGCAAGAAATAAAATAACAAAGTGTCTACCAGGTACAGCAATTAAAATAGTTGCACATAAATCTCATTTAGCCATGCACGCTCGTGCTGGCCAACACACAAACTCTCACACAGACTTACCGATCTTGGAAGCAGGCAATCCATAGAATTATAAAAAAACCATCAATTAACACTTGACATATTGAGAGTGTCTTTTACTTCAATGTCCGGCCCCAGATTTAGCGAGGTTTAGCTGGTAGCAAATATTCCCACTTATCGCCGGTCGTGAAGATTAAATGTTTTTGTGGTTTTTTTAATGATATAAAAAGAGTCTATGGGATGGCACTGTCACCGTTAGATACAGGTGAGAATGGGGGGGGGGGGGGGGGTTTCTTAGATTTCGCCGCTGGTGGGGGAACTTCTGGGAACGAGGTGGCAACAACTGACCAGTTAGGTATAGTTTAAATCCAGTGAGGAAAAACTAGGCACCGTCACAGTTCAGGTAAATATGTACTCTCTTTCTCTCTCTCTCTCTCTCTCTCTCTCTCTCTCTCTCCCTCTCTCTCTCCGTAGCAGTAAATTAATAAAAAGCTCTGGCAATTGTTCTTCTTCCAGTTACAACTTAATATACTTGGTGAGGGGTTTAAATTTGTCAATGGGTGTGCTTTCTTTCTATTATTTTAGATAGCTGGATCCCCAACATAGGATCGCCTCAAAGATTTAAAATTTAATACACAGTCTCATCAGATTCTGGAAGGGGGTTTAAGAACTGAGTCTGGGGGCTCTTTACCAGGTTGTACTTCTTTTTGCTGGGATCGCAAAGGTAGCGATCACTCTAGATAAAAGATAGAAAACATGTAATTCATACCGAAAATCAAATAACATTCTAACGCGCGATAAATTTACAGTTAACTATTTATACACTCGCGTCTTCAATTTGTATAAAATTCAGGAAGGACTCCACGCGAATTTATTAGTTAAAACACACGTAAAACTAGAACTTAACTCAATTAAATTTAGTTATAAATTCCTTCGCGTCTTTAAATGTTACTTTAAGCCTTTAAGTATCTATCATCTTGGGAAATAATATAATAGATATTTCATTAACTTTTCCACTGGAACTATTTGAGATAAGTTTAATTTAATAGCTTTAAGTTAATCACAAAATCCAGTGAAATAAAATGAATGAATGAACTAGACCACTGATCACTTTAAAACAAATATATTATACCGTTTCGCACAGAATATAATTCACTGCAATAAGTTGAAAATCCAGAGGGAATCAAGCAAGATTTCACTGTGCTAGTGCTTCTGTCAAGGTCTGGCGAACGAGTAATAAAGTTGCATTTCTCAGTTTCTGTATAAATCTAACTGGAATGAAAGATGAGTGGGACATGTTAGAATCTAACACCTTTCTTCATCTCAGGAAAAAGTCGAGGTTCTACGCCGTCGTGCTAACCGCGATGGCCCCCTGGCTTCCGATCTCCGTTCGTCTCAGGCTGCTCGCATGAGGATGCGAAATCTCTGCGAGAAACTAGCTTCGTTTGCTGTGAGTTCCCTGATTCCTTAGAACTTATACCGCTCTACGTTTGATTCTGACGACCAACCAGCCTTTGATGGTACCGGTCTCCTGATACGCTTTGGCAACTCCTACTAAGCGGGGTGACAGCAAGATAAGGACAATGAACTGCTGTTAATTGCTCTAGAAACAGGAGTGAGTCTCTGGCCACGTCCCCTTTTGGGCCGTCGTTAAGAAAATGATTGCCATTAATCGTTCTCACGCAATGGGCGTGATTTAACCTGCCCCTACGACAAAGCGAAATTCCAGGATGCATGCCTGCAACTGTCTACATATTTAATGAGCAAACGTGGTGAAGATGAGTTCCAGGTTGGCGATAAAACGACAACAAATGTTCAGGGGTTCTAATGTTATATGAGGGAAATACCCTTTCATCTCAATAATTCAGGTTCAGCTGAGTTCGTCCATCACAATCAGCAAATTGAAGGATCCCCTTACCAGAAAAGCTTTTGCGGCTGACATAAAGAAACGATAACAATTTGCCAAAAGTCAGGACAAGACATTGACTGATAATATAGACCAGAAATTCAACACCATTTCAACAATATATAAGGAAAGCAGCAAATCATGCTTGGGATTCCAGGAAAGGAAGAAGCAAGACTGGATAACACCAGAAACATTAAACACCATAACACTGAGAAAGGAAATGAAAAGAAAGAAAACAGAAGCGAAGTCCCCCAGGTTAAAGCAACTATATAGCTGGACAAGGAAGTTAAACGCCAAACCCGAGCCAACAAAAGGAATTTCCTAGACGATCTTGCAAGACAGGCAGAAGAGGCAGCACTGAGAAATGAACAAAGCACAGTATACAAAATAACTAAATTCATCAGCGGAAAACGAGGTGCAAACAATATTACATTAGTAAGAGATAAGCAAGGAAATCTCATCACGACAGCAGAGGGACATGAAACAAGATGGGCAGGGCACTTCAGAGAAACTCTGAACAAGGAACCACCAGAGACACAATTGAATGTTCCTGAGGCTGAAAACGATCTAGATGTAAATACAGACATTCCACGAAAAGAAGAAATCATCTCAGCAATCAAAGGGTTAAAGAACGGAACAGCTCCTGGCTATGATAACTTAAATGCAGAGCTATTTAAGACAGACCCTGAGCTAGCAGCAGAACTATTAGAACCACTATTTGCACACGTCTGGAAAACGGGGACAACACCATCAGAGTGGAACAAAGGAATAATTGTCAAATTGCCTAAGAAGGGAGATCTTGCAGACTGCAATAATTGAAGAGGAATCACTCTTCTCTCAGTTCCCAGCAAAATACTTGGCAGGATAATTATACAGAGAATTTCAAAAGCAGTAGACCACAAACTGAGGAAAGAGCAAGCAGGATTTAGAAAGAACAGAAGATGTGTAGATCATATATTCACTCTCAGGAACATTATAGAGAAGTGATCAGAATGGCAAAGACAGCTGTACATTAATTTCGTTGATTTTGAAAAGGCTTTTGACAACATACATAGGGACAGTTTATGGAAAATACTGAGGGTATGGAATTCCAAGCTGCATAGTGTGAATCATAAAAAGCCTCTATGCCAACTTTACGTGCAGTGTTGGGCAGAGCAACCTAACCTTTGAGGTGAAGACAGGAGTACGACAGGGATGCCCCTTATCAACCACTCTATTTTTAACAGTCATAGATTGGGTTATGCGCCAGACAACAGAGGGCAGTCCAAGAGGAATAAGATGGACTACATTTTCTGCATTGGAAGATCTGGAATATGCAGATGACATTGCACTACTAGCACATTCACATCAACACATCCAGGAAAAAACGGATAGACTTAATAAGTTTAGCCAGCAGGTGGGCTTGAACATCAATTTAAAGAAGTCAGAGGTCATGACGCTCAATGTGAGCAACCCTGAGCCCATATCAGTAAGGAATCAGCAACTGGTACTGACAGACACCTTCACATACCTAGGATGCATAGTAACACCAGACGGCGGGGCAGGTAAAGACATCAACATCAGAATGAATAAGGCAAGAACAGCCTTTTTTTTAGCCTAAACAACATCTGGAAGTCCTCTCAATACAGCACAAGCACAAAATTAAGATTATATCAGAGCTGTGTGCTTTCTGTGCTTCTCTATGGTGCGGAATTCTGGAGAGTTACAGAGAAGGAAATGTCGAAATTGTCCTCTTTTCACACAACATGCCTAAGAAAAATTCACCGAATCTTTTGGCCGAATACCATCACCAACCAAGATCTGCTTACTCGTAGCAAGCAAGAGAACATGCACACCATCATAGCTGGCAAAGGATCAAAGAAGGAGAAGAAGAATCTGCCTATGGTGATCTTGTGACTGTTGTTGCTGCTGTTGCTGGTGTGTCGGGTTGTGTGAGGTGGTGGTCGTTCTCTTGGAGTCAGTGAAGGGGCGCTCCTCTCGTTTGGGGTGATTATCGTGTGGGCGTCTTTTAGCCGGGGTCACTTTTAACTAGGGGCTCTGGTACCGATCAGAATACAGTATCACCTGATCAAGAATTTAGGTCCGTGCTCCACCAGGAACCTTCTCATGTCTGGGGTAAGCGATTCCTTAAACTGCTCCACAATAATCATTTCTTGTAACCCTTCATAAGATTCGTCGAAGGCGCTGAGTGATCCCCACTTCTCCAAGTACATAGCCAGATTTGTAGCAAACTGCTTATAAGATTCGTCTTTTTGTCCCTTGGCTTCCCGGAATTTGCACTGAAAAGTGTGTGCGTTCAACTGAAAACGTTGAAGCAAGGCTTTCTTCAACAATTCATAATTTTTATTGTCTTCCGGTGCCATTTTGAGGAAGACACCGTAAGCAGGTCCTCGCAGAATCTGAGATAGCTTCATATTGTATCTCCCCCTCTCTAATCCATATGTGGCATTTAAAGACTCAAACCTAGCAAAATATATGTTTATTTCCTCAGAGGCCTCTGAGTACACATCTATCTGAAAAGAGGCCGCGCTCGGGACTTTCGCGTGAGATATCTTTACCCCATCACTACCATGCGAACTCCCCGACCCATTAGTGCTAGAGCTAGATTCGATTCTTGTTCCTTCGATTTCTAGTTTTTTAAGCCTCGGTGCGTGGGCTCTGTCGGCTTGTTCTTTCCTTTCTGCTCTTTCGGCCTGTTCCTTCTTTTCCTCAAAAGCTCTTTGCTTTCTTTCTCTTATTTTTTCCTTTTCAGCCTTCTTTTCTTCGAAAGCACTTTGCTTTTCCTTCTCTTCCTTTTCGTGTTCCCTCGCCTTTAATATTTCCTGGCGTTCTGCGGCTTTCTCTGCAGCTTTCTCTGCGGCTTTCTCTGCCATCTCCTTGTCTTTTTCTTCCCTGTCACGGTCTTTTTCTACACATTTCTCCACATAGTCAACTAAATCTTTGCCAGATAAACCCATCTCTTTAGCCATACTTAGGTAAAACATGTAAAGATTTTGTGTTTCGGCCATGCTGTGCAAGGAAAATTACAATTGCTACTTGTCTAAAATAGAATTAGCCACTCTAAGTCAAAATACTAGCTGACCAAAATTATAAACACAACCACGATGACAACAACAGCAAAAAAGCCGTCAGCAATAGACAGTTATTTCATCTTCCAATTATTTTTAGAGAAGTTTTTGATTTTATCAATTATTACTTTACTCTTACAATATTTCACCTTATTTATTTATTTATGCAAGACGTATAAGCAGATCTATATAAACTAATAACTAACAAAACTCTTTCAGTAAATCTAAAATTTATGTCAGTATTCTAGGGAAATTAACCATCTGGTTTTTTATCCCCGGACTTGCCCCCAATTGTCACGGATTTCCTCCCCTGCTTTGCAGTAGTCGTCCAGCAGTGGCCAAAACTCAAGAGTATCTAAATGGGTCATCAAAGATGTCTACTCTTGCACAAGATTACTCTTGGCAGAGATGTAGATAGAAGGATAATGACGCTTCTACCTTACGGAAAGGAAGGGGTGGTGGGGGGGGGGGGGAGTTCCCAAAAGATATTTCAGAATGATACTTAGCGCTGAACATTTGTTAACTTATATCTGTCCGTCGCCTTTTGTGAAGGATTTAAGCAATGGTTTTTAGCCCGTTCAAGCCCCCAGCTGAGTTAATTCAGCGAATTTCCTCTTATAATGGTATAGCTCTGTTTAGAGGTAAATATATGTCTAGACGTAAATATGTATATTATATATTCTGGCCCATACGTTTGCTTTCATACATGTAATAACTGAATAAACAACTATTGTTTAGTTTTAAAACAAAAGGTAACAAATTTAATAATCAATTAGTATTAACAGTTTAAAATAAAGGAAATGCTGGTAAATTTTATATTGGAATCAAATTTTCTCTTCGTGGAGATTTAGGGTGAGGATATAGTTCAGAAAATTATGTCCTGTTGCTGGTGCCTTTTTATAAGCACTTAATTGGAGAGTAACAGAGAAGGAAATGTCGAAACTGTCCTCCTTCCACACAATCTGCCTAATGAAAATTCTCCGAATCTTTTGGCCAAACACCATCAGCAACCAAGAACTACTTATTCGGAGTAACCAGGAGGACATGCACACCATCATAACTGGCAGACGCTGGAGTTGGGTTGGCCATGTCCTCAGAAGGGACCCTGATACCATCACAAGAACAGCTATGCTATGGACCCCCGAGGGAAAGCGAAAGAGAGGCCGACCAAAAACAACTTGGCGGAGAACTGTGGAAGCTGAGATGCAAAGAATGAACCACAGTTGGGGCACTGTACGAAGGATGGCCGCCGACCGAGCAAAGTGGAATCAATTTGTTGCTGCCCTACAAGACGCCACCAGGCGTGATGGCCGCTGACTGCTTTGACGGTCGGCGGTTATGGATCAAAGAAGAAGAAGAACTGATATAAGGGGGTCATGCAGCCGTTTTTTCGTCAGTTATTCGGTGGTGAGGGCACTTCTCTACACAACTTGTCCAATTTGGGCGTTTAGTGTTGATTCCCTGCGTTTCACTCCCACCTAGCTTCGTTCCACGAAGTTTGTAGACAAAATAGAAAAACAGATGCCTCTGCTATGTACATTTGTGGGCTGCCAATTAACAGGCGCATTCTCGCTGTCCATCCACCAATGTTAATATCTCAGAAGAATTAAATTCCCGAGTACACACTGGAGCTCGAGGAAGATGATTAAAAATCACCAATATTCTTCCGTGTATTAAACTGGGAAAATGTGCCTGGACGGCGCGAATAATGAGTTGCCTGAGTTACAATTAACAAAGTGCAAATATCTCACCAAATATTATACATGTTAGGCACATGTGATGTAATCATCAGTCATCACTGCTCCATTCGGAGTCTGGGGCCCCCCTGCTGTCAGTTTTTCGCACGACTAGCCAGAAGAAATCACAAGCGCTTGCTGTAGTGGTTTATGAATATACTATTTTCGTATGTTGAGGTTGCTAGCCTCATATTTAACCACTTAGCAAGACAAACATGTCAAATGCACATTTGTAATATAAATGTTACACTTACCCCAATTGGGTTATACATAATCTTCTCGCACAGTTTAGAATGGACACGAGCAATTTAGATTATATGCTCTCGAATCACTTGGTCTGGAAATTTTGAATCCCTTTTATGACTGATGAATCTGCGAAACACTTGGTCTGGGAAAGTTTCTCTTACGACGGGTGATCCAATTCCTTTGGTATCCAGTCCTAATATTTAAAGTCCTGGTCCTTTAAGTTTTTCAGAGTTTGTATTTATAAAAGCGGGATTGCTTTTTAAGGTTTTAAGTTTCCCAATACTTCGATCTGTCACTTATAAGTATTGGAATCATTTGTCCGATCCTTTCTGACTTTTGGAAGTTGCTCGTTTGAAGTTGCGAAGCTGTCTGTGTTCTATGTCTCTGATTTCGTTAGATTATATCTCTCATTCTCAGTTCAAATTACAGAGGTTACTTCCGCTGAAATTTCCAATGAAATTCAATGTTTATTCCGGCTCTCACTTCAATCCAAGCGTAAGTTCTTTTGAACTATGTGGGTAGAGGTGTTTAAATTTATAATCTCCCACGCGTGTTTAAAATATTACATTTAATATTCCATCGCATGCCCTCTTTCAAATCAATCGGTAATATCTCCGCCAACTCACAACAAATCTGGGAACCTATTTGATGTCCAGATGCTACCTTCAAATATTGACTCGCCAATCAGATTACCTGCGATAATCACACACAGGGATGGGCCCCCAAAACGATTATCCCATTATCGTCTGTGATCGTGCGTTTTCCAAACGGTCAAAGAAAAGGTTCGCCGGCCGCTAAGACAAACAATATGGTTTCCTTATGCATACAGACCGCAACACAGATGTTAATTGCCTCATTGTCGCTGGCCCCCGGAAATTAGTTACTTCAAAGTCGCTATCTCTCTTCACGTTTGCCGTCTGTATCAAAAGGTGGCGAGCCGGCTTTTCGTGATAAGAATAACGATCGCTGACCGGTTCAGTAAACGTGGAATTATCCCGAGTCACCTGGCGTAACGTAAACAGTCTGGGAGTGGTCACAGAAAGAATGTAGCGCGTAAAATATGCCAAATAATCCAAATAATAAGATGATTGGTGAGGAAAATGAAGAAAAAGAGATGATACTGCCGGAGGGGCTGAAGGTATGAGAGAGCCAAAAAATACATGCAAAAACCGTTCTGTGACATTGTAGTTGTAGTAGTAGTAGTAAGCAGTAGTAGTAGGAGTAGTAGTAGTAGTAGTAGTAGTAGTAGTAGTAGTAGTAGTAGTAGTAGTAGTAGTAGTAGTAGTAGTAGTAGTAGTAGTAGTAGTAGTAGTAGTAGTAGTAGTAGTAGTAGTAGTAGTAGTAGTAGTAGTAGTAGCCCTATTCAACTGACTGGGAATGTGCCACTGAGGTGATAGCCCTCAGCTGTTTTTATTTTCCCGGGTGTTCCTTTCGGCGTGGTATTTTCTCCTCTGATTGTTGTGAGAGATTTTTTTTTCGCCCAGTCTGAGGTCCTCTCCAGCGCGCGTGTGCCTGGGCATAATGTTACATAAAGTCAATCCTGATATATTGAAGTGAGTCATGGACAATTTGTAGACAAGCAAGAAACCCCGGTAGACCACAGAGATGGTATGGTGTTTTACTGACGCATGTTTAGACTACTATGGACAGCTGAAAGAGTAATGCGGATGTCATTGACAACATGATTCCGGTCACGCGGCTAGCACGGATGATATTATTTGTTATGTTGCTCACTTAGCTCTCGATTTCTTTCAATCCAATTTCAGTAGTATGTCCTTGAGGAAGACCTTGTGGCAGCAACGTGGGTAATTAATTGTGCCCGTTGTCCTAGTAAGACATATTATCCTTCTTGTTTTTTTTTTAATTAAACCCTCTCCTCAAAGAAGTCAGCGCAAAGGGAGGTAATTATTCATATTAGAAGGTCGCAGTCCACTTTCATTGGACATTATATGTTCTGAAAAAAAAAACCACAGGTGGAATATACCTGAAAAAACGACAGGTGGAATATACCTGAAAAAACGACAGGTGGAATATACCTGAAAAAACGGCAGGTGGAATATACCTGAAAAAACGACAGATGGAATATACCTGAAAAAACAACAGGTGGAATATACCTGAAAAAACGACAGGTGGAATATACCTGAAAAAACCACAGGTGGAGTATGCCTGCATTTCCAAAACAGGATAGATTGAAGGATAAAGAGATAGATGACGACAGAGAACGAAGATTCTGAACAGTTTGATGTTGGGGGGGAGGCGTTGAGGTTATGGATAGACATGATCATTTATGCCAGAAGGCGTGGTACATAAAGAAGAATTGTTCTAGTCGTTACATTAGGATCCTCGTTTCTGAATAATATAAATAAGCCGATTTACGCTTTATGTCAGCGACATGGAATTCACTATCACCGGTTCACAAATTACACAAACTACAATTAACAAACTCTCACGGTATTACAAAAAAATACGAATACATTACCATACCGCCAATAGGCGTGATGGGAAACAATGGCAAAGAAAACCTATCTGCTGTTGCCCTAAGACGCCACTAGGCGTAATGGCCACTGACTGCTTTGACGGTCGGTGGCTAAGGACGGAAGAAGAAGAAGAAGACATCACCATACAAACAATCAATGACAAGGCAACCAACCAAACCATACAAACAATCAGTGACAATGTAACCAAACAAACAAACAACCACGAGAATCACATCATTATTTTCATTTGAGTTCATTCTTGAGCATGGAACCATTAACGCAGGTGGTCCCGTTGCGGGGAACCTGCACCAAGCAGTCACGTGCTCGTGCAGCGGTGCTTTACGTGGCCATTGGATTTACTGATGTGGTTGCCAACACCATGCACAACCTAATGTATTTGTCGCCCTGTACGACATGCTTGAGGGTGCAGTGGCCTTATTCTTTCTTTGTCTCTTCAGTAACCCAACACCCCCCTCCCCCCTTCCCTCCCTGAACTTCACAGCGCCAGAAACACTTACAGACAAAGAATTACTAGAAATCTTGCACAGGCGAAATCAATAGAAATCCATGCCGACAAGCAACCACTAGAAATTGATGCAAAGAACCATCAGACGACCATACACGTACTAGGGCCCACATAATGTGAGCTAAGTAGCGGCATCTGTAAGTATCAACACTCCCACACAATCGCAGGTATGAAACCACTCGATCTTTTTTACTCGTTCCTCTCAGATACAGTGACGAATTCTTAATATTTTCTTCAAGTGAGCACACAGCCCAGCCAAACACCCCACTTGGGGGCTGCAAAATGCCACAACCCTTGAAGACCATATCTTCACCTCACAGGGATTTAATTATATCGGAACCGCCTGAAAATTAAATGCAGGACACCGGCTTAAAGCTTATTAGCACCTGGCGTACTCAAGACCGCGGTTAACAAGTTCGTATCTTCGCTATCATATGTGAATCTTGACTTAAAGTGAATTGCTTCAATGTGTAATGTTTACTATTTCGTTACATCTGTTTTCTGCAAGAAGGTATTATTTTTGTTTCAGAGAAATGCGAGTAGAGAGGAATAACTTAAGATGAGCTTCATTTGCCTACGCTCATCAAACATCTCTCAGCAGAAGACTATTTTGTTTAATTTAATTGTGGTTTTAATTAGTTCTGTCAGAACTTAGAAGTAAATGCAGTTTTATTCAAAATAATTTCCAGAATCTGTTTCTTAATGAATGAAGCACCAGGTTCCAGCCCATTAGGGTAATAATTTCAGACTAAATTTTTAAAAATTTTAAAAATTCCAGTTAATGTTCTTTCGGACTGTTCTGCTTTGCTGCTTAAGTCTTTCTAAACATGTGATAATTTGTTATTACCGTGTTTTGTGAAGACTGTAGTACAGCCTTTCTTAACCCTGGGGGAACCATTGAAGTAATTTTTTAGGTCTCACAAAGAATTGCATTGAGATTCCTTGCATAAAAATTATAATATATTAAGCTCACGATAATTTTAATTTATGTTATTTACAACATGAACATTTATTGACAACGTTGTATAGTAAAGCTAATTTTAAAAAAAACATAGACCCAAGCAATATGAATAAAAAATATAGGCTAAGGCGCAGTTTTATACAAGACTTTGGAAAAACCCGTTAATTTTTTTCAAATACGATCTGTCGTGCAACCGCGACCTCGCGCGGAACCCTAGGCTTCCACAGAACCCCAGTTGAAGAAACACTAATGCGACATATATACAATACCACATACTATCAATGCTAAGATCTCCCTTTAAGTGGAATCTGTGTTCGTGAGCCTTAGAAACTGTAATATTTAAACATAAATATAGTTTAGCTTATTGTCTTTCTTAGAACAATCAGTTTCATTTGTTTGTTAATTAATTTATTCATTGGTTTGTCAAACTTTAAATATAGGCTTCATCAATTGGGAGATTTACGTTTTTATTTTATTAACGTGGTTTTTATTCATAATCCTGCATTCATCTATTCATTCATTCGTTCATTCGTGACCCTTTAGCTCTAGACGGAGCATAGGCCTTCAACAAACGTTTACCAAGTCCTCAAGTCGCGTGCCAGGTCAACGTCTTCCTCATCATTATCATAGCAATACATACTCAGTCAACTCAGGGTAAGACAGGTAGAGGAAGACTAAATAACACGTGGAGAAGAGAGCTATTGACAGATATGAAGTGGACGAAGAAAACTCGACAAGACCTTGAGCCGATGGCACAGGAAAACTTGACCAAAGTTTGTTGAAGGTCAGTGCTCCTTGGCAAGTTGAAATGTGAAAATAAGAAGACATACTCACTCATTCATATTTGCCCCACGATTCCGGCCATTAAAACTCATCTATTTTTCACGTTTCCCACTTTGCTGAGCGTCCGATTGACAAAGTGGTCAGAGCATTGGTCTCTCGCAGCAAAGGTTCTGGGTTAGATTCACGTTATCAACATGCTCTAGTTTACCCAATTGTAAATATGTCCTGACTTTGCTCTTGAGTTAGGGAAGGAAAATGCAACAAAGAATGGAACTGGCTACCACACCTGTCGATGCTGGATCTAGTCATGGGAAGTTTCTAACATTTCACTCCTCTACGGCAGGACCTGCTATGGGGCTACCTTTGCCTTTACGAAGCTGTCTCTTTCTTTCCTTGTTCGTCTGCCCATGACAAAAACATTGTGGCCGCAACGTAGGGCAGTTTTCTTTGTTCTTTCTCTTAGTAACACGTTTTACCTCTGTGTTGTTGTTGTTTTCTTTAACCCTCTTTGAACTTGTATTTTGCGCAATCATCAATTTATGAAAGTCCTTAACTTACTGTTCCTGAAATACTTGTTTTAAATGACATGCCCCTTTTTTCTACGTTTCAACTGAATAGTTAAGTTGACAACAAGGATAATATTCATTTGTCGACTTCTACGAATTGCCTGGTAGGATACAGCATTAATCTTTTCTGCTCCCTTTTCGGGCCCCTGTAACACACAGTCGACATAACTAGCGGGCACAGCTGTTATAAATTACTGATTGTTGTTTTAGTTATACAGCTATCAGTTGTTTCATTACATTGCGTGGCTCCTTGGTTCGGTTTGTTTTTATCATTGCTTCCTAAGATTTCTGTTTTTAACTAGTATATTAGTGGTTTTCTTTGTTGCTTGTACCTTCTAAAGATTAGCAGAAGACGGTTGTCTAAAGTGGCAAATTTGGGGGCTCCAGATGAGCTGTTTGCCTAAGACGAAATATACTTTGTTTGCTTAACGCGCCAAATACATTATTTATCTAGGGCGCCAAATACCCTGCTCATTGGGCGCCAAATACCCTATTGGTCTAGGGCGCCAAATACAATGTTTGCATAGAGCGCCGAATACCTTGTTTGTCTAGGGCTCCAAATGAGTTGTATGCATAGAGTGCCAAATACTGTATTTGCCTAGGGCGCCAAATATCATGGTTGCCTAGAGTGCCAAATATAATGTTTGCCTAACGCGCCAAGTGAGCTGATTGCCTCAAGGGCCAAAAACCTGTTTGCCTATGTCGCCAAATGAGCTGTTTGCTTATTGCCCCAAATGAGCTGTTTGCTTAAGGCGCCAAATGAGCTGTTTGCTTATGGCGCCAAATGAGCTGTTTGCTTATGGCGCCAAATGAGCTGTTTGTCTATGGCGTCAAATACTCTAGCACCACCCTTGCAGATTAGCAGCAGGACGTGTTGTTCTCAAGACATGTCATGTAGTAAAGCAGTTTGTTTGAGAATTCCCATTCTGAAAGATTCCGGAGCACCGCTGACGTCAATGTAGGTTCTTTTTGGAGTGCAGTTTCATCACTTCTATGGTTTGTTCGTCTATGTTGTCCATGGATCTTTTATCTTTTTTTTTGTACGGCAAACAAATTCATGCGGCACTAAAGACTCGGGTAATAAACATATTTTATCGTCCCCGACATTGATTGTTGATAGAATTTCCGCATATTAAAACATCAAAGAAGATCAGCTCATAGAAGGCTGGCACCACTTAACGTTATAACGGTCTTAGAATAACATTCCATATTAAAAAAATAATAAAATAAAAAACAAAACAAAGATTAATGTAAAGAAAAAAAAACCAGGGCTATCTATCTATCTATCTATCTATCTATCTATCTATCTATCTATCTATCTATCTATCTATCTATCTATCTATCTATCTATCTATCTATCTATCTATCTATCTATCTATCTATCATTTTATCTGTCTGTCAGTCTGTCCCGGTCTATCGCAATGTCTGTCTGTCAATCAAACAATCATCTCCGTAGCGTGAAGCGTGTCAGGGTAATTTTGAAGTTGTAAATACCACAGCTGACCATCAGTAGTTCCTGCGGAGCAGTGTTGCCACAGCTGGGTATTTTTTACTAGATCTGGGTTTTTGGGCTTCCGTCTGGGTATCTGGGTATTTGTTTTCCAAATCTGCATTAATCTGGGTATATTTGACAATTGGCATTTACAATGTATGTATATTCTGGGCACTTAGTATTATACATTATATTTATATTATAATTAAATGTAAACAATTATGTGCTATATATTTTTGATTCCACTTTAATTTAATTCGTGTTTTTAACCACACCAATGACGTTGTTTTTTGACTCGTTTACATCAGCTGTTGGATCCAAAGCATGCATGCTCTCGAGATCAACAAACCTTCTGTCATTACATTAGCAGCGCAGTTCCCAACAGTTGTTTCAGAAGAGAGCATGATAGCTAGACTGCTTGCGTCAGGGTCAGCGAACCAGAGCTGACCAAGACCCTACTCCACCTCCAAGTGGTGGTCCTGGAAACAGGCTGCATCACTGCAGTCTGGTTGAGTGAGTAGGGATCGAAGAGGGAAGGCTAACCCGATCCCAAAAATGCCGTGCTGAAGTCGGATGTCGCGGCTGAAAGGCGCAAATATCACAGCCCCGCTGTAAACGGACACAACGCAACCAACGTCCTTTTTAGGACGAACAAAGAAGAAGAGAGCATTGATCGTCTGTCTGATCAAGGGCGAGAACTGGCATCGTACCGAAAAGATCTTGGACATCTGGTGGATGAGGATCCGCCCGCATTCTGGCTGGACTGCAACAAGTAACAGATGCTAATAACCAGAAGAAATATGATGTTTTGGCTGACCTCATGTGCACGCTTATGGCACTATCTGACTCCTCAGCTTGCGTCGAAAGAGTGTTTTCGAAGGTTAACTTAGTTAAAACTAAACAAACCAACAACCTTTTGTGTGAAACATTTTCCAATCTAATATTAGCCAAGCAAGCAGTTGCCAAAGTTGGAGTTTGTCCTAAGTTTAATCCTAGTAAAAGCGTAGTTGAAGATGTACGTGAAGGACGTTGTCGGCAGAGATATGCAAAGATTTTGGAACTCCACACACAAAATTCCACGTTGTCAATTCATGCATATGATCTTGACGAAGGAGAAGTTGTCGACATGGATAAGTGACAATTTTCAACTGTAACAAGTTACAATTAACATTTTATATTTGATTTGAGGAACATTTTGTTAATGTAACTACTGTAAGTATGTTACTGTTAAAAAAAATCTCATTTTCAAGAGTTCATATATTAAGTATTAATAAAATCATTTTAATATAATTGTGAATTTTTTGTAATTAAATAAAAAAAAATGAAGAAATAAATAAAAATTGGAAGCACACAGCTTATTTGTGCTAAAGTTGCACCAAAAGATTGTGTAAGCATCGTCTATGCCGTGTATTGGAGGCATGAAATAATCTGGGTAATTCTGGGTTTTTTTTTAAGAAGAAAATCTGGGTTTATCTCTACAACTTGACTGGCAACCTTGCTGCGGAGGTCTCTGTAGAGACAAAGAACGAATGCTCTCTCGTAAGAAGCGACCAACATGGGGTTGTGATTGGCTCCGGGGAACTTCATCACGTGAGATAAAATGGTACAGAAATCATCAGTACAAAATAAAATAATGATTAGGTACAGCCTTCCTGTAAAGGGATAAGGAAGGAAACCACAAGGCCTGTAAACAGTAAATTAATATGAAACAAATATAAAGGTATGTTATAAGGCACTCGTAGGAAATAAAGAAGTAGAACACTAGACAACAGAAAAACAACAGACATGAGTGACTTACCCAGGATTTGAACCCTGGACCTTCCGTACGACAACACCGCCTGGCTATGCAAGAGAACCACACTGTCCTCCCTGCCATCTACGCATCCCCAAAAAAGGATGTTTCAATGGCAGGTCATTAGTGCGAACCTCTATACATAACACCGAAAGTTTACAATGGGCAGTTCAGCCTATTAATGACGCAATCACTTCTGTTGTTCCCCGATATAACTATCGGTCAGTCCAACAAGACAAAGACCTTAAATACTGTGTCCAGTATGATAGTAGACTTAGAACAGTAGGAACAGGACAGAGGGTAGGTTTGGTATTGTATAAACATTTATTACACATAAGGAAGGAAACCACAAGGCCTGTAAACAGTAAATTAATATGAAACAAATATAAAGGTATGTTATAAGGCACTCGTAGGAAATAAAGAAGTAGAACACTAGACAACAGAAAAACAACAGACATGAGTGACTTACCCAGGATTTGAACCCTGGACCTTCCGTGCGACAACACCGCCTAGCTATGCAAGAGAACCACACTGTCCTCCCTGCCATCTACGCATCCCCAAAAAAGGATGTTTCAATGGCAGGTCATTAGTGCGAACCTCTATACGTACGGAAGGTCCACGGTTCAAATCCTGGGTAAGCCACTCATGTCTGTTGTTTTTCTGTTGTCTAGTGTTCTACTTCTTTATTTCCTACGAGTGCCTTATAACATACCTTTATATTTGTTTCATATTAATTTACTGTTTACAGGCCTTGTGGTTTCCTTCCTTATGTGTAATAAATGTTTATACAATACCAAACCTACCCTCTGTCCTGTTCCTACTGTTCTAAGTCTACTATCATACTGGACACAGTATTAAGGTCTTTGTCTTGTTGGACTGACCGATAGTTATATCGGGGAACAACAGAAGTGATTGCGTCATTAATAGGCTGAACTGCCCATTGTAAACTTTCGGTGTTATGTATAGAGGTTCGCACTAATGACCTGCCATTGAAACATCCTTTTTTGGGGATGCGTAGATGGCAGGGAGGACAGTGTGGTTCTCTTGCATAGCTAGGCGGTGTTGTCGCACGGAAGGTACAGGGTTCAAATCCTGGGTAAGTCACTCATGTCTGTTGTTTTTCTGTTGTCTAGTGTTCTACTTCTTTATTTCCTACGAGTGCCTTATAACATACCTTTATATTTGTTTCATATTAATTTCCTGTAAAGGGACCAACAACCAGTGACGTACTAAGTGGGGTACATAGGCGTAGTTCGCTCGGTGACAACCAGAAAGAGGATGTCATCAAACACAATAATAATATTGCTTACTGTGAAAGTTATACTTGCAAGTGTGTTTCTTTATGGAGGGGAATGGGTGCTAAAGATATTATTCGCCCCGGGATGCTAAATTCTTTAGGGACGCTTCTGCAAGCATCAGTGATGACTCCATTCTCCGTAAGGAACGTAAATTGAGATGATAATGACGAATAACACAGATTGGAGACAACAACAAATAAAGAAAGAAAGATAGAAAAAAAAAGAAAGATTTAAAACTCTATAGCTTTGAAAAGAGGACTCTAACAAATGCTAATATATTTTTTTCATTATAACATAGTTTGTACAAACTGGCAACATTGATTATTCACACAGTGCAGGAGTTCGTAACTCGATGATTTAATACCCAGTGCCAGTTTGTCTCATGTGGCCAGGGGGAAAAAAACTGCAGAAGCCGAATCGAAGGAGATCGATAAATGATAACACAAGGTCATTAATGAGGTGTAAGCGAGGCTTGAGTAGGCGTTATCCAATGGGAGACAGGTATTCATTACAGCGCAAGTAAGCGAGAAGGAGGCGGGGCTTGCACGGGCCAAAAGGTGATCGTTTTGGTTAGGGCGAAAATTGGCGCTAATTTCAGCCCAGATTTTGATGACATAGTGCACAGAATATCGCACTTTGCGGTGAGATTCCCGCCAGACGAGCTCTGAAATTCTGGAGGAGTCAAAAGGCAATATTAATTAGAATAATTTTCTCCGGTAACCCAATTTGATATAATGTTTGATTAAGAAGCCGATGAAACGCGAGTTGATAAGGATTTCTGTAGCCTGAGATTGCTAAGATGACCATAGTTAGCTGCAGACCTTGATTTTATTCTTTGAAGGAACGTCTGAATCAGGAACGTCATCTGATGGAAGCTAGAACCGCATCCTTCATTTGGAAACCAGCCTTCTCAAGATCTCATCATTCCGTCTCTAATTTACACTAGTCTGTTTACTCTTTACTTATCCATCTTTCAGTCGTTCTCGATATCTGTATGTGCCCGTATGTCTGTATAACTTGCACACCACTTAGTCATTGACATGAGCTAATATGAACTCTATTCCAGCCCCCGGGGGCAGAATTCGCTGTCATAACCAAACGTAACTACCAACAGACATGTAATTAGAAGAAATAGACGATTTATATCATAAAGGGAAAGCTGAAGATCGTACAGAATAATCAATAGATTTATGATAATACTTTTGACGGTAACTGTGGTGGCTTTTACGTGCAGTTTATTGAACATCGCATTCTTGGTCGATAATATCTCGTGCTTCATAGTACACCATTTTTTTATTTTATTTTGTTTATTTATTTATTATTACTACTTTTGTTTAGTTAATTGTAAAGATATTTATGATGGCAGGTGTTCGTTCTGAGTAGAATGGTAATACGTTCAACCAGTAAATACCGGGCGCTCAACTTCAGTGTTTTCATAGATGCTGTTTTTTTTTAAAAGGGACATTGTGGTTACAAATATCTGTTAAACGGGTCTAGGGGCCGGTGTATTATTGTTCATAATAGACATCATGTCACTCCGGACAAACCCACATGTGCTCAGTCTCCCTCTACAACTGTGTATGTCTATCTACCGTGATTGTTCCAATAGCGCGCTGGTTGTGTACACTCCTGACCCATCCTGTCATACACGTCCATCCTGTCATCCTGTCATACGTCCATCCCTGATAGTCTTACGTCTGATGAAAAACTTGGGCAGAGCTAGACTTGTTGATCATACGATTGCAGTATCATTCTCTAATAGGTGATCATTATTGTCTTTAGTGTCTTTCCCTTATCCATTTGCAATGTCCCCACTATTGGTGCTATCGAGGCTAGGCTGTCAGCACTTTCGTTGCCGTGTACCCATGCCTGATGTGGACAGTGGATCCACACCAGCTCCTGAAGGTTAGATGTATCTTAGAGATATAACGATATGATAAGGAAAGGAAGCAACCCCAAATTAATTCCATGATTCGGAGTTTTTTATTTTTTTAAATTTGATGTCTTACCCATTTTGAGTGTTTAGGTCTATAATTGTCTTATAGTTTCGCTCGAAATCAAGGTAAATCGTCTGTAACATTTTATTTTTGAACTGCGGATTGTGAAACCAAAGGTAGTGTCACGGGATTTGCCTCCCCTTTGCTCTGCAGTAGTGGTCCACCAGTGGCCAAAACTCAAGAGTGTCTAAAATGGGTCTTCAAAGGTGTCTACCTTCGCACAAGACTACTCTTTGCAGAGATGTAGATAGAAGGATAATGATGCTTCTATCTCAAAGGGTTTCACAAGATAATTCAGAAGTCAAGAACAATGCTGCATATGGCAGAGGACTATTAACTTATATCTAAAACGGCAGGTTTTGTGAAGTTTTAAGCAATGGTGTGGCTTGTTCGAGCCCCCAGCTGGTTTAATCCAGGGAAATTCCTGTTATAAGTATTTTTGGCTCTATGGCTGTAACTATATGTATATGTATAGTAAAGATTTTAGATGATTCGTGCGGTCTCTTATCTATAAGAACTGAATCAACTATGAATTTGTAAAATAACATATAACAAATTTAATAATCAATTAGTCTTTAACAAATTTAAATAAATATGGATGAAAGTGACTTTAGAGGGTTTTAAAAATTGTCTTCACTGAGATTTAATTGGGGACTGTTGGTTATTGTCCGTTGCTTGCGCCTGTTACAAAAAACGTAACTAGCTGAGTACTGCAATGCGTCGTTGTCAGGTCTTTTGTGATGAGGACTCTTCTCTACAGGCGTATAGATGAACTTCACTCCTAATGTCAATGTGGGTGTCTTCAGAACGTGTCCACTGTAGGTAGTTGGTGTTGAACCAAGCTTGAATCACAAGATAGTGGTGAAGACTCTTACTTCAGACTCTAAGTGTAACTTCGTAGCACGAACACTAATGTAGTCTCGTATCACGAACTTTAGGAAAAATAAAAGAACAAATGCCTCTGCTAAGTACATATGTGTGCTGACGATTAACAGGCGCATTGTCTTTCTGTGCACCCACCAATGTTAGCCTCTCTGAATAATTATTCTCCCTGAGTATACATAGGATAACTCAGGAAATATGATTAGAAATCACCGTTATTCTTCTGGTTACTTAAATTTGGAAAATGTTTCTGGACAGCTGTGGTAAGTTGGGATATTATAAATATTTATAGGAGACTTAGTGTACTGACTGAGATCAGCTGTGAAGGTATCTGTATCTAATAAGTGTGGTGTGTTACAGATGACCTTACTTTGCTACCACATTTAGATCTCAATCAGACTTATTCTGGAATATTGTGATGACTACGTTGAATGTCCAGGGTTATGATAGTGATGAAGTGTAAGTTCACAACAACCAACAGACAGATAAACACTTTAATTAAGATCCACAACACTTTACACTACTATGACAAGCACATACATATAACACTCTAGAAGACTATCTTAAGTAAGTCAAGTGTTTAATTTTAAATTATGTATTAATTCCTTTCAATAATAGATATCCTGATTCAACTACAGAGTGAATCAGGAATCACACTCAAATGTAATCACAAGGTTTATGTACACAATTTATACATAGGATCTTTGTCCTGACATATAATATTATTACAATATGTGTGTAGGTTGTGATGTAGTAATAGGAGGTAATACTGGCTTTTAAAGCTAGGTTGTTGTTTGTCATCATGACTTCAAGTGTTTGTTACTGGTGGAAATAATATTGAAGGGTTCACAGTTTCTTTTTATTGGTAACACACTAACTGTCCCTCTTGAGTATTATTATAGTCAATTTTAGAGTGGGCTATACAAGGTTGAGCTGCTCTGGCCAACGAATTCTTATCTTCTGTGTGGGCGGCAGAAAAAATGTCTTCTCTGCTCACTTGCTTCTCAGTTATCTTGAAAAACAACACTGGTCGATATCTTGGACAAGGAGTCTGCTACTAGCCTCTGGATTCAGCAAAACTCAGACCAGGTGCTGCTCTAATACTTGAGTACCACGGTCCCTGAAATAAGAAGGTTGTACCTCCTTCTTCAGAACTAATTTATAATCTATTTCCACACTGAAGTACAGGACATTACAAACACAGAGTTCAGCGCTGTAGGCCAACTGCTAGCTTCTCATGTAACAATATAGACCAGTATTCCTCTCCCTAATGGTTACAACGCCTCTGCGATTCCAGCGTTAATTCCTTCTATACAATAAGATAGGTGTCATGGTACTATTTGGCAATCCCATATATGCCTATGCAGTTATACTCCTCTCTGACAAGCTTTTACATGGTGGAGCAATATCTAGGCTTTGCCTTCGGTTTGCTACTGAACCACACACATACAGACACAATTTATCATTTCATATTCAATTTTCATATAATATATGTATATATATATAGATGAAATATGTCTAGCTTACCACAATTCAAGGAAATATACACAAGTAACGTTGACTGGCAATGAATTTTGGCACAATTTCGATCTGCCTTATCCCAGGCTTTTATTAGAAAAATAGTAGCCCGCTCTCAACGCACTTGCTTCTCACAAAATGTATTTTCAAAACTGGCCCTGAACTGACGCTTCTATCTGCCTATATCGAACGTTCTAACCAATGGGACCATGTTTACAAGAGCCTTTGAAAAAATGTTACTCTTCTTAAACGTTGCCGTAGCTACCATAATAGTATTTGCAGTTTGACTAATAAAATTTCGCCTTACATATTACTGCAGCCAATCAAATCGTATCTAACTTGTTGGCCTCATTCCCCTAAAGCAGTGTGTTCCAACATGCCATTATGAGCAAATATGATCTGGTGCTGTCAGACAACCCCACTATAGTATTTTGGCTATAATTTGTTAATTACTGGCCTATGTGCGTAACACATAACATATTCTTTGTCAGCAAGTCCTAAGGCACACAAATATATAAGTTTAATGGGGATAAGGGGCTTCGTTCAAAATGTATTATTATAGGATAGTCGTGTGTTTATTTTTTTATTTTTTTTTTCAAACCGCCACCTGTCCTGCCTTTTCGATTGTTCTGTCAGTATAAAGTCAGGATTTCAGACGTAAAACAGTATTGTGTCCTGTTTCCTAATAAGCATTAAACATGTTTTCAAAACCTAACCTTGTATTGGTAGTGTTTTTTATTACTGTTTATTTGAAAAAAATCAAGCCTGCATTCCTTTCGCGTGGGGTGGCATTAATTTTTAAATCGCGAGACGACGTGGTAGTATTGCATGCGTTCCTCCGTGCATCTCTCCCTCTCTCTCTTCTAAGCCCGTCTGTCTTTTAGGTTAACGTAGTGTGTATAATTAATGCTAGTATCGGCATCTAGAGGTCATTATGCAGTTTGCGTATCTCAAGGTTTTCTAAGAAACACAGTACCAGTTTTATTTTTAGAAACGCGTGTAGTTTATGCAGACGGAGCATAAAAAGGGGTTTTCTTGTTTAGCTAGTATGACGTTCTATAACACAGGCGTACGCTATTGTGACCACACTGTTCTTTTACCATTCTTCTTTCCTTTTATTGAATTACTTCGTTAGGCTTTACATTTACTTTCTAATTTATATATGTGGATTAGAATTTTTCACGACAACAGCGCGAGTGTAATGATTTGCCTGAACTAACATTATAAACGCACACATATCTCACAACACGATACTATACACTCAAGGCACATATGAGGTAATCATCTCGCTGCTCCGTTCGGAGTCTGGGGTCGCTTCTGATTTCGCTTTCCTGAGCTAACTAGCATAAAGCAAACACCAGTGCTTGCTGTGGTGGTTTATGAACATACTATTTTCATATGGTGAGGTTGCCAACCTCTCATGACTGGTATAACCACTTAGCAAGTACAGACATGTCACATTTTTTCTAAAATGTTTCCTAAAGTTCAGGACAATTCTGAGAGGTACAACATGAACCGGCAAGTGGCAGGTCCACAGCAAACATGGCAAAATTTGTCATAAAACTGGCTCCATCAAGTAATAATATATGTGGCATGGAAGAATGTATCAACAATGTAGTTCTTCATAGTTAGTCTTTTGTCCATAAATCTCAATCATAGGCATCTTATAATAAGTGGCAATGAAATATAATACAATCCTCTCCTCTCCTTAATTCTGGCCGTTGTGTCTAGAGGTTCGTGTAGACCACGAGGACCCAAGCAATGCGGCAGAAATATTCATGACAAAATCTTAGATGCATTATTCGAAATAATATTCCCTGGAAATTGTAATAACTTCTACATAAGTTAACGTACCTTTCTGCATAATATCAAGTAAGTGGCGGCCTCCGAAATAACAAGGCCGCTGAACATCAGAATACAAGTCTCCACGACCTTAGGGAGCTTGAAAAACAGTACGTCTACTCCGGACGACAGAAAAATACGAAAGCCAAGACGGCTGACCGTTAGAATGCAAAAACGCGTGATATATTACGTCATTTGTTACCGGTGACGTTGCAAGTTATGCGGCGTTCAATATAAGTGAAAAATCATACACAAAAACTGGTTTTGCTACAGACAGCTATATCTCCTCAAATCAATGGATATATGCCTGCGTGTAGCACATATTATAACATATTAATTTTATCCTTAACACCTGTGTTTACGTACATCTCTCAGACGGTTTTCCCAAGACTTACAATCTGGCGTTCTCTCCGTCGATGGTACGATACCACCTTGTGTCTCTATCAACAGGCCTAGACGACTTAAGGGACAGAAGTATTATCCGCTGACCTGTCTAATTAGCCTTGTCACACTACGATTCACATGGTGAAACGTAAACAAGTCTGGGAGTGACTAGGCAAGAATGTAGGTGCATAAAATGTGCCGAATAATAGGACGATGTATGTAAAAAATGAAGAAATAAATCGGTAATGCAGGAGAGAACGAAGAATGTAAAAGGACGTATACAATATCGTCACAGATAGATAATTGTTTGCGTAAACCTTCGCGAGATACGAGAAGTTACTTGATCAAGGCACTTAAATCCTCATCATCATCAGATGCCATCTTCACAATTAAGGTCGGGTGCAATGAATCTCCAACGTCTTCTGTCTCTTATCTTGATGCAGCACTCTGATAGACTCTTTCTTGTCCATCTCTTATCTTGATGCAGCACTCTGATAGACTCTTTCCTGCCCATCTCTTGTCTTGATGTTACACTCTGATAGACTCTTTCCTGTCCATTTCTTGTCGATGCAGCACTCTGATAGACTCTTTCCTGTCCATTTCTTGTCGATGCAGCACTCTGATAGACTCTTTCCTGTCCATCTCTTATCTTGATGCAGCACTCTGATAGACTCTTTCCTGTCCATCTCTTGGCTTGATGCAGCACTCTGATAGACTCTTTCCTGTCCATCTCTTGTCTTGATGTTACACTCTGATAGACTCTTTCCTGTCCATTTCTTGTCGATGCAGCACTCTGATAGACTCTTTCCTGTCCATTTCTTATCTTGATACAGCACTTTGATAGACTCTATCCTGTTGTTATGATTAAAATTCATAACGATTGTGTCGGTATAATGGTTAGCTCAACAGGGCTCCTTGTTTGTTTATTTTATACAGAGTCATTTATTAATACAGGAAATGACGTCATGCCGATATGGTTGTTTGGCAGACGTGAAACTAAAAATGCAGAAGTGAGGTGATTGTCTGCTAGGTCTGCTACCATTGTGTGTCATGGAGAGTGGACGCATGTGTTTGAGCTACGGTATTTCAGTATACATCCCTGTGTTATTCCATCACTAATACATCAAGATCTTCTGTGAGGTGTATCTAGCTATCTGCATTTACAGGGAGTATAGCTTCTCAATGTCGAGTGTGAATATATATTAAAAATGTTGAGAATGAAAAGGACAGCGTTCCAGACATGAACGGACTGCCTATAATTATATCGACGACTGCATATAATATGCCATTTGTATATTGGCCTGAACTGTATTGAATTTGGAGCAGTGTCACAGTCTTAATAAAAATGTATACCGTCCACTTCGTCCATTGTGGCTCAAATAATTCTGAGTGATGTTGGCTGGTTTCGGTGTCTGATACGTCTACTACCCTAGAAGTGAATTTGGCCACAGGAACCATCATGTCACTAAATATTAACATTAACAATATAAAAGACACTTAACACCTGTCCATTTCTTATCTTGATGCAGCACTCTGATAGACTCTGTCCTGTCCATTTCTTGATGTTATCTTCCCACTTAAAGAGCTGTATCCATCTTGCACGTTTGCCTTCAACTCTGCCTTCTATTATGGTCTTAAATACCACGTAAATACGTAACAACAAATGAACGTTTCTGCATAAACCACGTGATACGCAAATTGTGATACAAGGGGTGAGCTCAATGAGTACTCACGTTCTCAACAGCTTCCATAGACTTCGATAGCTTTGAGAAAAACATTATCGATCAACATCTGGCCATCGTGACAAGGTAACCAAATTAAAAAAAAAAATTAACACGTTGCACTAATAACACCATTATAATCTTTATTCAGCTCCCTGCGGTGCATACGTCTTCAACAAATTCCCGCCAAGCCATTCTGTTCTGTTGCCATCGACTCAAGACATTTCCATGTCCTTGTTAACCCTTTAACGTCTGCCTCCATTTTCCCTTTCACAAATATTATTTCCCACTTCCACTATTTCTCTTATTCTAGGAATTTCACAGCAAGGACGTCCTTGTATTCTATCAACGTGTTTTGGCTAAATGTGTGTTGTATCCAGCATCAACGTCTTTTTCTGATCTCATGTTCAACAGGCTGTCGTCTGGTGCTCTCCATATTCCTAGAAGATTGTGTTGATGATGATTATTATGACTATGATTATTGTCATCATTACTATCTCCACGGAGACGAGCAAATGATAACCAATAAAACGTGATTTGTCATCCGTGTTACCGTTGAGATGTTGGCATTTGAATGTCGTCATTTTAACATGATTTTCTAGCTAAACATTAAAAATAGAGATTCAGAAGAACAAAATTTATTTTGACGCTTCGCTATCTGGGTCACGTCAAATAAATGCAAAATTACATAATTTCCCACCTCTCCCCTCCCCAACCTGTCAACCGCGAACCTTCTCCGCTGTAGCTGATGTTACGCATAATTTAATTGTTCTTTTCGTAACACACCAAAGTCCGGTACGACATGTTACACAAACCAGTAGATTCGTGTTGTAGGTTGTTGACGTGGGATACAAACATTCAGGGGGTGAATAAAGATGATTAACTACATAATTATCTATTCTTATCAACTAAAACCACATATCTGACCATGACATCTCACTTTTGGCTTAGTCTTTTATTCCGTAGTCCAGTGATCCTCAGCCTGTTGGTGACGACCCAAAAATGTGCGTGGCAGGAAACATTGCGATGAATCGCATCTCTTACCTTTCCTTTACTGAAAGTTTTAAGCAGCGTGGCTTTAGCTGAATTCCACTAATTAAGTTGTATTTACCAATGTTAGTACATGGGTCGCCAACTTCACAAACTGTGAAATTTGGGTCGTGGCCGTAAAAAGAGTGAGAACCAGTGTGACGCAGTCAGAAACGGAACCTTTATAACACGGCCTTCGGTCAAACATTTGGCTGGGGAACAAATAATCAAAATCCAACTTGATAAATCAACAAACATTAGTGTCAGTCTGTGTGTTCGATTTGTGATGTTTTCTGATTTGTTGGATAGATTACTCGTGTCTTAGTAGCTAACATTCTATCTCTGCGTTTTATGAAATGGAGTGTGTTATTGTATGTGAATATGTGTGATTGTTTGTAAGGGCGTATGATTGGGTGTGAGTATTTGTGTTTTTTTTGTGTTATTGCATATGCGATTGTATATGTGATTATACGTCTGAAAGTGATTTTGCGTTTTTTGTGTATGATTGTGTGAATGATTGTATTTCTGAGTGTGATCATATATGTATTATTATGTGATTGTGTGTGTGATTTTGTGTATAATGAAATGATTATCTAAGGGAATGAGCATATTATTAAATATTTATTTGAAGGTGTAAGTGTGTATAGACAGGATGGCTGAATAAAAATATTCTGTTTTTTTTAATGGTTGAAATGTTAAATGTGTGTGGAGTATTTGATTGAATATGCATTTGAAGGTGTAAGTGCGGGAAGGGTGCGCGACAGAGTATGTATTTAAGCGTTTAAGTGCACGTGGAGTGCTTTAATGAATACCTGTTTGAGGTATGAGTGAGTGTGTGTAGAGTAAGCGGCTTAACGTGTATTTGAGAGATGAGTTTGTGTGGAGTGCTTGATTGAATATCTGCTTGATGTGTGAGCGTTTGTAGAGTGCACGATTTAATATGTGTTTAAGGTGTGAGTGTGTGTGAAGCGTGGGACTGAAAATCTGTTTGATGTATGAGTGCTTGTGGAGTGTATGATTGGATGTGTGTTTGAGGATTTGAGGTAAGAGTATTTGTGAATGACTGAATATCAGTTTGCGAGTACGAAGGTATGTGTGAAGTGTATGATTGAATTTGTATCTGAGGCTATCAGCGTTAACGGATATGCGATTGTCTGAGTATGTGAGTACATGTGAATGATTGTTGTACATGAGCGTATCAAAGAGAATGTTACAGAGCCAGTGTATCAGAGAGAATGTTACAGAGCCAGTGTATCAGAGAGAATGTTACAGAGCCAGTGTATCAGAGAGAATGTTACAGAGCAAGTGTATCAGAGAGAATGTTACAGAGCCAGTGTATCAAAGAGAATGGTACAGAGCCAGTGTATCAGAGAGAATGTTACAGAGCCAGTGTATCAGAGAGAATGTTACAGAGCCAGTGTATCAGAGAGAATGTTACAGAGCCAGTGTATCAGAGAGAATGTTACAGAGCCAGTGTATCAAAGAGAATGTTACAGAGCCAGTGTATCAAAGAGAATGTTACAGAGCCAGTGTATCAAAGAGAATGTTACAGAGCCAGTGTATCAAAGAGAATGTTACAGAGCCAGTGTATCAGAGAGAATGTTACAGAGCCAGTGTATCAAAGAGAATGTTACAGAGCCAGTGAGCCCAGTGTATCAAAGAGAATGTTACAGAGCCAGTGTATCAAAGAGAATGTTACAGAGCCAGTGTATCAGAGAGAATGTTACAGAGCCAGTGTATCAAAGAGAATGTTACAGAGCCAGTGTATCAGAGAGAATGTTACAGAGCCAGTGTTTCAGAGAGAATGTTACAGAGCCAGTGTATCAAAGAGAATGTTACAGAACCAGTGTATCAAAGAGAATGATACAGAGCCAGTATATCAAAGAGAATGTTACAGAGGCAGTGCATCAAAGAGAGTGTTACAGAGCCAGTGTATCAGAGAGAATGTTACAGAGCCAATGTATCAGAGAGAATGTTACAGAGCCAGTGTATCAAAGAGAATGTTACAGAGCCAGTGTATCAGAGAGAATGTTACAGAGCCAGTGTATCAGAGAGAATGTTACAGAGCCAGTGTATCAAAGAGAATGTTACAGAACCAGTGTATCAGAGAGAATGTTACAGAGCCAGTGTATCAAAGAGAATGTTACATAGCCAGTGTATCAGAGAGAATGTTACAGAGCCAGTGTATCAGAGAGAATGTTACAGAGCCAGTGTATCAGAGAGAATGTTACAGAGCCAGTGTATCAAAGAGAATGTTACAGAGCCAGTGTATCAAAGAGAATGTTACAGAGCCAGTGTATCAGAGAGAATGTTACAGAGCCAGTGTATCAGAGAGAATGTTACAGAGCCAGTGTATCAGAGAGAATGTTACAGAGCCAGTGTATCAAAGAGAATGTTACAGAGCCAGTGTATCAACATTATTATCATCCTTATCATCATTTTCCTTTGCGCCCCCTTATCATCATTTTCCTTTGCGCCCCTTATCATCATTTTTCTTTGCACCCCCTTATCATCATTTTCCTTTTGCGCCCCTTACAGAGTAGTGACCACTGCTGCAGCTTGTTCCCTTGTATGAAGCATGCAGCAAGCAGTCACGTGATCTTGTAGCAGTGGCTCCTGTGGAAATTTGTTTTACATGATGAGGTGTCCAGCCCCATGCACAACCTCATATTAGTAGCCTTGTACGACATGCCTGACGGTGCAGTGGTCATGTTCTTCCTTTGTTTGTCTAGATAGAGACACCCGGGAACTGCGCGGGGGCACTTACGAGCTCCCTTCTTGAGATCAATGAGGCAGCAAGTGAGGACAGGTTCCCGTCACTGCTATCAAGCAGGGCTACTCGACAGCACCAAGAGGACTGGGCCTCAGATAGTCACAAGTGATCAAACATCGCCTAACATTACAACAGCTAGTGAATATTTTATTCACGGTGCATAGATCTGATGTGAATGTGAGGTAGGGAAGGGACTTTCTTTTCATCTTTATCAGGTCTCGGTACTTAATAAGAGGACTCCACTTTCTAATCACAATGAAGAGGTACTTTACCCCACGTCCCTCTGCACTTCTGATAGCGTCTGCGCCATTGATTTTTCTTTGTTTCTTCTACTGCTTGTTCATTCTTTCACTCCGTGTTTCCCTGCATTCAACTCTGTGTTGGTTACATGGGCGGACTGAAAGTGATTTGGGCCCTAGGCAATAAGTATCATTGGGCCCCCTGGCAATAAGGGTCATTTACCCCTACCCACGCATCCAATTGATTAAGCTAGATGGTGGCTACGGGGAAAGTTGGACCCCTATTACTGTGGGCCCTCACGCACTGCCCGATTGGACGACCGCTCAGTCCGGCGCTGGTTGATTACATATCTCACCTTCCATTTTCTATCTACTGGGGGTTTTTTTTTAAAAATATAATAGAAAAGGTAGTCAACGCAGCAAATACATGGACAACTTGTTGTAAGCAAGAAAGAAGGCTCAATACCTTCCATCTTCGGTGTCTACTCCACATTCTCGGTATTTCGTTGAAGGACAAAGTGACAAAATAATGTCAAGGTGCTGTCACGTGCTAGCCTTCAAAGCATTTATATGCAGCTTAGACAGCGCGGACTACGCTTGATTGGCCATGTCCTCCTCATGAAAGATGGTCGCATCTCCAAATATATTTTCTAAGCACAACTGGCATATGGCAAAAGCACAGCTCGGGCGACCGCAGCTAAGGTTCAAAGATGTGTGCAAGAGAGACATGAAGGCGCAGGAACGAACGAACGAACGAACTTTATTTTCAAAGGGTTGAGAGTTGGGCACGCAGGAGATAAATCCAGCAACGTGGGAGATAAATCTACCAATCTCACCAAGTGGCGATGCTCCCCACGGCGCTACCAAAGACTGGGTGAAAAGAAGCTCTGACAACAAGCAGAAGATAAAAAAATACGCCTAGAGAAACACCATTAAAAAAAGCAGTTGAGGGCTATCACGTCACAGACAAATTCCAATAGTTAGTTATGACTGAAGTAGCTACTACCATTACAGGCTACAAGAGCTAAGTTGTAGGGCTTCGGCCAAGGGCCCAACGTGGGAGCAAAGAATAGGACATAGCTCTCAGGCATGTCGTACAAGGCGACTAATATGAGGTTGTGCATGATGCTGTCAATCTCATCAAGTAAAACACATAGCCACACAAGCTACACAAGCCACACAAGCCACACAAGCCACTGCCACAAGAGCACGTGAACGCTTTCTGCAGTGCTCCTGCTAGAGACCAGTAGCAGTTGTGGCTTGATGCTCTATATGGAGCGAACAGGAAATGATGATGTGACCTGGAAGACATGGCGTAAAAGGTGGCTGCGGAAAGTTGGGAGTTGGGCCGCCTACACTATTGTGTAAACATTGTAAGCCACACAAACCTCAACAACAATATGGACAAGCCAACGAAAGAAAATCATTCACATCAGTCATCAAAGACAGAAGAAGGTCCTCAGCTAAGGAGGCTTATGGCGCAACTCACAGAGAGCAAAATCTAACAACTCACAGAGAGCAGAATCTAACAACTCACAGAGAGCAGAATCTAACAACTCACAGAGAGCAGAATCTAACAACTCACAGAGTGCAGAATCTAACAACTCACAGAGAGCAGAATCTAACAACTCACAGAGAGCAGAATCTAACAACTCACAGAGAGCAGACTCTAACAACTCACAGCGAGCAGAATCTAACAACTCACAGAGAGCAGAATCTAACAACTCACAGAGAGCAGACTCTAACAACTCACAGACAGCAGAATCTAACAACTCACAGAGAGCAGAATCTAACAACTCATAGAGAGCAGAATCTAACAACTCACAGAGAGCAGAATCTAACAACTGATAGAGAGCAGAATCTAACAACTCACAGAGAGCAGAATCTAACAACTCACAGAGAGCAGAATCTAACAACTGACAGAGAGCAGAATCTAACAACTCACAGAGAGCAGAATCTAACAACTCACAGATAGCAGAATCTAACAACTCACAGAGAGCAGAATCTAACAACTCACAGATAGCAGAATCTAACAACTGACAGAGAGCAGAATCTAACAACTCACAGAGAGCAGAATCTAACAACTCACAGATAGCAGAATCTAAGTTGCTGATTGGTTGCTAGGAACATCTCAGATATGGGAGAGCTGGAGAACGGCATGACAAAGGTGAGAGAAGACATGGAACTATGGCACAGGGCAGGAAACTTTGGCGCGTTTTTTTCCTCAAGACCTGGGCTTGACGAGGAGCAATATTATTGATGACGATGATGATGAAGATGATAATAATAATGAAGATGATAATGATAATAAAGATGATAATGTGATGATGATGATGATGATAACGATTATGATGATAATGATGATGACGATAATAATGATGTTGATGATGATGGTGGTGATAGTGATAATGATGATGTTGATAATGATGATGATGATGAGCGTGTTAATGATAATAACGATGATTATGATAATGATGATGATGACAATGATGATGATAATGATGATGATATTCTTCTTCTTCCGCGTTCGTCCTAAAAAGGACGTTGGTTGCGTTGTGTCCGTTTACACCGGAGCTGCCATATTTGCGCCTTTCGGCCGACATTTCCGACTTCCGCACGGCATTTTTTGGGACCGGGTTTGTCTTCCCTCTTCGATCCCTACTCCTCAGCCTGACATGATGATAATGATGATGACGATAATATTGACGTTGATAATGATGATGATGATAGTGATGATGATGATAGTGATGATAATGATGATGATGATGATGATGATGATGATGATGATGGTGATGATGATGATGATGATGCTAATGATGATGCTGTTAATGTGACGATGATGAATATAGTGATTATGATGATGATGATAATGATGATGATTATTATGATGACAATGATGTTGACGATAATCATCATGATGATAGTGATGATGATAATGATAGTGATGATGATGATAACGACGATGATGATAGTGATGACGATGATAGTGATGATGATTATGATAATGATGATGATGATGATAGTGATGATTATGATGATGATAATAATAATAATAATGATGATGATGATGATGATGATGATGATGATGATGATGATGATGATGATGATAATAACGATGATAATGATGATGATGGGGATGATGATTTCAATGATGATAATGACGATGATGGCGATAATGATGTTAATGATGATGATGTGGATGACGGGGATGATGTTAATGATGATGATGATGATTATGATAATGATGACAATGAAGATAATGATGATTATGTTAGTGATGATGATGGTGATCATGATGATCGTGATAGTGATAATGATGATAATGATGTTGATGATAGTGATGATGATGATGATGATGATGATGATGATGATGATGATGATGATGATGATGATGATGATGAAGAGTAGCTAAAACTATTGATGACGATGATGATGATAATGATGATGATTATGATAATGATGATGACGATGATAATGACGAGGAAAATGATGATGATGATGATGATGCCGATGAAGATAATGGTGATGATAATTATAATGATGATGCAAATGATGATGATAATGATAATGCTGATAATGTGCTAAGGATGATGATAACGACGATGATTTTAATGATGATGATAACGATGATGATGATAGTAATGATGTTGATGATAATATTGATGATGATGATGATGATAATGATGATGATAGTGATGACGATGGTTATAATAATGATGGTGATAGTGATGATGATGATAGTGATGATGATGATGATGATGATGATGATGATGATGATAGGGATGATAATGTTCATGATGATGATAATGAAGATGATAAAGACAATGAAGATAATTATGAAGATGTTAATGATAACGATTTTGATAATGATAATTTTGATAGTATTAGTTATGACGATGATAATGATGATGATGGTGATGATGGTGATGTTAATGATGATAATAATAGAGATGACGATGATAATGATGATGGAAATGATTATTATTATTATTATTATTATGATGGTGATGATAGTGATGATGGTAATGATGAATATGGTAATGATGATGATAATGATTATGATGATAATGATGAAGATGTTTATTATGATGATAATGACGATAATAATGACGACGATGATGATGATGAAACTGATAATTATGTTGTTGATGATGATAATGATGATGATAGTGATGATGATTTATAATAATGATGATAATGATGGTGGTGATGATGATGATGTTAATGGTGATAATGATGATGATTATAATAATAATGATAATGATGTTGACGAAAATAATGATGGTGATGATGATGGTGGTGATAGTGATAATGATGACGATGATAATGGTAGTGATGATAATGGTGTTAAGGATAATGAAGTTGATTATGATAATGATGATCATGACAAAAATGATTATAATGATGATTATTATAATAGTGATGATGATGATGCTGATGCTGAGGCTGATGATGATGATGATGATAATGATGATGACGATAATAATGACGTTGATAATGATGGTAATGATAGTGATGATGATGACAATAGTTATGATGATGATAGTGGTGTTGATGATGATAATGATGATGATGATATGTAGATAAAATTATTTATGACGATAATGATGATGATGATAATGATAATGATGATGATAATGGTGGTACTGTTAATGTGATGATGATGATGATGATGTTGATGATGATGATGATGACGACGATGATGATTATAATAATGATGATAATGATGATAGTATTGATGATGATAGTGATGATGATAATGATGATGATCATTATAGTGGTGATGATGATGATAACGATGATGATTATAATAATGATAATAATGATGATGACGATAATAATGATGATGATAGTGGTAATGATGATGATAATGATGACAGTGATGATGATGATAGTGATGATGATTATGATAGTGATGATGGTGATAATAATAATGATGATAATAATAATGATGATGATAATAATGATGATGATGATGTTGATAAATGATGATGATGTTGATAGTGATGATGATGATAACGATGATAATGATGAATGGTGATGATGATTTTAATGATTATAATGACGATGATGGTGATGATGATGTTAATGATGATGATGAGTATGACGGGGATGATGTTGATGATGATTTTTATGATAACAATGAAAATAATGATTATTATGTTAGTGATGATAGTGATGATGATGATGATGATGATGATCGTGATAGTGATAATGATGACGATGATAATAATGATAATGATTATGGTAATTATGACGCTGATAATGATGATGACGATAATAATGACTATGATAATGATGATAATGATGCTGATGATAGTGATAGAGATGATGATGATAATGATGATGGTGACTATAATTATTTTGATAATAATGATGACTATAATAATGACCAGGAAAATAATGATGAAGATGATGACGATGAAGATAATGATGATGATAATTATAACGATGATAATATTAATGATGATGATGGTGATGATGATGATGATGATGATGATGATGATGATGATGATGATGATGATGATGATGATGATGATGATGATGATGATGATGATGATGATGAGGAGGAGGAGGAGGAGGAGGAGGAGGAGGAGGAGGAGGAGCTAAAATTATTGATGATGATGCAAGTAATAATGCCAATGATGGTGATAACTATGATGATAATAATGATGATGATAATGTGCTAAGCATGATGATACCGACGATGATTTTAATGATGATGATAATGATGTTGATGATGATAGCGATGATGATGATAATGATGATGATTATAGTGATGATGATAATGATGATGACAATAATAATGATGATGATAGTGATGATGATGATGCTGATGATGATGATAGTGATGACAATGATTATAATGCATGACTCAGCTAATGCAAAATTTTAAACATTACTTTTCTGAAAATGGGCTGCACACATCCACTTGCCCTTGGGTACAAACTTACGAACATGTTGGTAAACTCATATAACAACGTGTTCCAAATGTAACAATCATTACTTTTATCTGGAAGTAATCTCTTATCTGTGTCTGTCCATCAGTTGTCTCCCCGTATTCCAAGCTTTGGTGATGCGTCTTATCGGTGATTAAGCACTGCGCTGAGGCGATTTACGTGTTAATCTGCATACTGATATCGCTGCGCCCACGATAGCCAACATGGTTAGGTCGCTGCCACTCCTAGCAACGTAGAGAGAAATGGATAACAACCAGAGATGTCTACTTATCCCTGAGAAGGGTGTAAGAAGGAAAATACATGATATCTGCTACACACAGCAGAAAAAGACAAAAACAATGTGCGACAAATAAAAGCACACAATATAGTCAGTCCCACACATGTACCGATACTGCTGGAGTGAAACAAAGATCTAGAGGGGCCGCCCCTTTCTGTCACAACCATCCACTCCCTACTCTCTATGGAGACTGGGGCCACCTCTGTTGTTGGTTCCTTGTGAGGACACCCGTACGAAGCAGTCACCAGTTCTTCCAGTGGTGGTTCATGTGTCAAGTTATTTGCAGTGATGAGGATTTTCTTGGTATGGTTGTAACAATTATTTTTATTGCACAAGGACAACTCCATCAGTGCTCCGATCTAGTCCGTTAGATCACACAAGAAGGATCTCAGCACAGTGCACGAACTTCATAGCACCGGCGAGAATACCAATGTATGTATATAGGAATCACATTCTATAATTTTTTTGTTTGTGGTTAGTAGGTTTCTAATTTTTAAATTTTGCCAGGGCAGCGGCCTTATTGCCTACTATTTACGATTTCCAACTGCCGTGTGATTTTAACGTGCGCAAATTGCACCTCTTTTTTCACCTTTATCCGAAAAGACTAGGTATCCGATCTCACTACCCAAGAGACCAGGGCGGAGTATGCCATCATTAGGAACCACTAGTTCTGAAAAAAAAATTTGCATAGATTATATTCCCTCTACTAGGAATCGGACCCAATACCTTTAGAATTCGAGGCCGACGCCACACCACCTTGCCACTCCAACCCCCGATGAAGATGTCAGCCTCATATGCCACTCTATATCCACAAGCAATTTATACATGTCAAAATGCAAGTATAAAATGTAAACATTACGACATACCCCCCGCCCCGAGTTTTTTCGGGGGAGCACAGACTTCTTGCACAGGGAACGTCCGATTATTGTTGGGAACTGTTTCAAAATGCCGTATCTTTTAGGTGAGTCACATCAGGAGCAGTCTATCTTAGCATCTGAAATGCCAAACCAATTGCAAATACGAGTTTGATTGTGGTATGGGTCTATTCCCCACCCATCTCATGTAGAACATTACTACATGACAACATAAGATATGATTTTCAAAGTCCATAACCACATAAGGTATTGCTTCTTCCGTTTCGCCTGTCATATTTACCAATTCACTAGATTCACAAATCTAACATTATAATGTCCTCCAAGATGTTATTTTCTTCTAATTGTTTATCACAGCAAAGTCCATCTGTCGTAAGTATTACATCACTGTCCGTTTCTTAATCTTTACCAACGCTGTCATCGATCGTGTATTTGGGCACGTTATTTTTGCAAACTAGCACCTTATTATGCGAAAACTTGGTTTCGTGTATCTTCCCAGATAAAAAATCTGGGTTAACAATGAGAATGTCGCTCTGTGTAGACACTTACTCCGTCCGGAGCTGGCAATAAGCGAAAAGTCAATGTGGCAAGTTCGGTCCTTCGCAAAGCTTCGCCGATAACTAAGAAGAACATAACCAGGAGAGACGGGTGGGTGAAAGGTGTGACAAGATGTAATAAGAAAATTTTGAATGATGAAAGCGAAAACACCCAATACTGGAAGAATTAGCACGTAAAGTGAATGACACAGTAATAATGCCGGACAGGAGTGAAGACTCTTGAAAAAAAAAAACGAACATATTTCGTGACACTGTCACAGACTTCTCTTATCGCTCTGATACAACCTTATCTATTTATATTACAAAGTTGCATTCTTTCACAGGCTTCTCTCATCGCCTTGTAGTTTCTCATTCAGTAGAATGGGGGAAAAAAAACAAAAAACACACAAATAGTAATACGTCTTACAAGGAGAAAGGACAGGAAAAACCTACGTTGCGGCCACAAGGCCTTCGTCAGGGACAGACAAACAAGACAGGAGGGAAAGAAAGAAAATGAGAATTAAGTAGAGAACATGAAACTATAAAAATAAGAGAAAAACAACTCCCTTGTGTCCAGTCATATGTCCAGTCACAGAAGCAAGATGGCTGCCACTAAACCGGAAAACGGAAGTCGAAAGTACATTAAAAACAAAAAATAAGAAATAATGAAAATAAGGACCAGAAAAGAGTGAGGAAAAAAAAATAATAATAATAATAATATAAAGTGAGGGAAACGCGATTTAGAAAAAAAAAATAATAAAATAAAATAAATAGATATAAATAAAAAATAATAAAACTAAATAAATAAAAAAAAATAAAAAATAAAAAAAATAATAAAAAGAATATATATATATATATATATATATATATATATATATATATATAAATATATATATATATATATATATATATATATATATATATATATATATATATATATATATATATATATAAAAAAAAAATTATTAAAAAAAAAAAAAAAATTTAAAAAAAAAAAAAAAAAAAAAAATGGGTGATCACATCAAAGTAGACAGTCATAATACAATAGGGACTAGATAGAGAAAGGCGTCTCAGACAAAAGAATGTTGGGTATTCAATCCGTGTGGTTTAAGGCAACCCATAAGATGGATGAGGCGTTGTTCCTAGCGAAACCGACTGTTGGCGTCCGAGGAACAGGATCTGATGGCTGTCACCTGGATGTCAGTGCCACCGTGGTGGTCCGGGCCATTGAAGTGGATGGCCACAGGTGTGGATTTAAACTGAGAGATGTCGTAGAGGTGTCTGCAGAATCGGTCGCCCAGTCGTGTGCCAGTTTGGCCGATGTAAGTAATGGTGCAACGTTTGCATATAATAGCATAGATGACGTTGCGTGACTCACATGTGAAGCCATGTGTGATGGTGAACTTGGCGTTAGGGAACGAGACTGAACGTGTTTCGATAACATACTGACATGTCTTACATCGTGTTCGGTTACATGGCTTGGTCCCAAAGTGGCCATCGTTGACGGTTTTCAAACGGCTGTGGACTAGGAGGTCCCTAGACGTGAGATAGGGAGAACACGCTCTAAGGCAGAGGTAAGAACATCCTCTTGATACTGTCTGTTACGAAAGAAGTCCAACATTTCTTGTGCTCGGCATAGAAAGTTGTCATCATCTTGGCATAACCGACGGAGACGGAGAAGTTGTGAGAAAGGCAAGGAGTCACGACAAGCCGGAGGATGAGAGGAAGTATAAAGGAGGTAACTGTTTCTCATTCAAAGGGGTTGATGAAAACTATGTTGTCCAACTGTTCATATCGTTAAGCCAATAGTCTTAAAGGACGTTGATGCGTGATGCCATATGATGATGGATGGTATCCGCATGTCTGGTTTTGTGTAGTGTGCAGATGTGTTCAGTCAAACAATGTTCATACAAAAATAACAGGGCAATCCACATAGGACGTCAGTAAACTCACGACGTATAAAGTCAATGATTCTTGAAACAGCCGTTGACGTTTTTCTTCATTATTTATTGTGGACGCCACAGTGACAAAATGGTTACGCGAATATGTAGACACATCAAACAGTCATTATCACAGCAACATTCAATACAGCAATAGACGGTAGACAGCATTACAATGATGAGTCAGATGCATGTTATATTTCATAGTGCTGTAAATGTAGTCAGGTGGAAAACTCCATCCTTTTCTATAACAGCCAGGAGATAACCAGATGTATGAGATCAGTTCACTCTCCTTAGTCTGACTTCAGCAAGACAGACACGTCTGCCGAAGTATAAATAATGTCCTCAAAAATATCCTCTAGATAACAAAGGTTTTTCAAACCTAGTTCAGGTAACCAAGTAGCAAGTAATAGTCCTTGGGACCTGCATCAACCGATGCAGCACAATACAGCGACATGTGAGCTAGGAAAAAACATCTCGTGACGACGACTTTCGAAGACAGGCTATGAACCAGAAATCGTTCACGACCAAAAATCGATAGAGTTAATGAAAATGTTAATTTACCTTGCCTTCCGGAAATACACAGAAATATTATGCCTCCCGGCATGTGCAAATACACTAGAGGTATTATCTCGAATAAACGAAATATCCATTAAGAGGACTACACATCCCTGACAGAACAAAAAATAGCGGAGATCCCCTCTTCAACGAGGCATCTCTTTCGCCATTCCAAATCGCTCACTCCACTAGTGGTGGGCGGAAACCGATCGACCAAAAGCAAGACAAGTCATGCGCAGTCCAGCGCAAAAAATGACCACAGCTCAAAAACTCAACTGCATTCGATACCAACGCGAGAAGACAAATGCTTACCGAGAAAAGTGACTATAAATTTCAAGCAGTTGTTGCCCTTGCGTTATAAAATAGATATTGTAAAAAAAACGATGTTGCGAGAATTTATCACGCAACATATCACCACCTCCTCCCGATAAAAAAAAAATGTGGAACATATTTTTTTTTTTTAAATATCAAAGAGCATGCGATAAGCGGCTCAAAACGCACGAATTATGCGCTGATAATTAATTAAATTGCCTAACATGAGGCTAAATATAGAGTGTCTGGTGAGGATATACCTCAACAGAAAAATAAATATGTCTCAAAAAATATTCACATCGGGGAGGTGTCACCAACACACATCACGTTAGCATGTAAACACAATATACGTATGCAAGTTACTATAATCATCATTAAACAGCATACTCTAATATTGTCTTTAAAAATGGATGTACAAATCTGATAGGAAAATTTAAATAGTACATTCTTTGACATGTAATGACATAAGTACATAGTAAAGTTAAACTACATGACGATCCAGGACATATGCTCTGGTATTCCGCGGGTAAGTACACAATCTAGAACTCGTCATGCTTGATACTAGTAAGGTAAGTCCTCAGCTCAACAATGACATTCTGAGAAAGTACAAGCAATATAATGCTAATTAATAACTAATATGCTTCATAAGGTACAATACATTATTAATAATTGTGGCTGTTTAGTAAACTAACGGCCCTTATATTAACTACTCAGTCCTCCTCTATCATCTTAAAAACGAACAGAAGAAGATGACAACAAAGCACGATAGTGTGTACATATAAAGTGAGTACAGATGTGCTAATCTATTGTAGTAATATAGGTGTGTTATGACTCTGTAATATATAGAAATATAGGACAGAAGTATTAGTTAGAGTCATGTGGGCATCTAGACAAAATGTCAGCCATCACATTATCCGCACCACGGATAGCTCGTACCGTGAAGTGAAAAGGTTGAAGAGCTATAGCATATCGAGTGGATCTCGAACTCTTCAAATTCTTAGTCTGAATAGCTGTAAGAGCTTTCTGATCAGTCTCTAGAATGAAATGTGCGCCCAGGAGGAATCTTTGTAGCTTTAGAATTGACCAAACCATCGCTAACAACTCACGGTCTAAAACCGAGTAGTTCCTCTCTGCCGCATTTAGTTTTCTAGAAATGTACATAACAGGATGCAGAGTATTTGCATATTCTTGCATCAGTGCTGCTCCAATCCCAGTGGATGAAGCATCACTCCGAAGAACAAAAGTCCTATCAAGAGTAGGTAATCTTAAGATGGGAGGAGAAGAAAATATATTCTTGATTTGGTCTAATGAAGATTGGCATTCTTCAGACCAACGGACCAGATTAGGCGAACCTTTCTTCAACAATGTTGAGAGAGGTGCCATGATCGAAGATAAATTTGGAATAAATCTCCCATAAAATTGAATTAAACCTAAGAGACTCCTAACTTGTTTCTTCGTTTTAGGAACAGAGATGTTCAGTATTTTGGAAGTATTGTGGTCTTCTGTCTTCAAGAGACCATGACCAACACGATGACCCAGGAAAGAGATTTCACCAAAACCAACAAAAGCTTTAGAAGGTTTTGCTGTCAAATTATTCTCACGTAGAGTGGACAGTAAGTCATATAACCCTAAATAGTGATCTTCCCAGGTATCACTGAAGAGACAGATGTCATCTAAGTATGCGATGACATCCGAACGATGTGACAGAATTCGACGCATCATGCGAACGAAAGTTGCAGGGGCGTTCATGAGACCAAAAGGCATAACATTCCATTGAAATAGACCCCTAGGTGTAGAAAAAGCAGTAAGAGGTTTGGCATGCTCTGCTAAAGGCACTTGCCAATAACCTTTAGACAAGTCAAGTTTAGTGAAGAATCTAGAATTAGAAAGTCTAATCAGTAGATCTTCTAACAAAGGCATCGGTTCAGCATCGAACTTTGTGACCTGATTCAATTTGCGATAATCAACACAAATTCGTATGTTCTTATCCTTCTTCCGGACAATAACCATGGAAGAAGAATATGGTGAAGTCGATGGTTCAATTATATTTAATTGAATCATTTCATCCAATTCCTTTTCCACTTGCGACTGAAAGTGTATAGGAATAGGATACGGCCTAACCCTAATTGGATTATTGTCGGTAAGAATTATGTCATGTTCTATGACATCTGTGTGTCCAGGAATGTCAGTGAGAACATCCTGAAATGTTTGTAACATCGACGAGACTTGTCGATGTTCGTCACCAGAAAGATTAGGAGAAACAGAAACGTTTTTCCAAGATTCCGTGGAATGTAATGGAACCACTGGAAGGGGAAGGTTGACATCAGAGAAGGTAGCTTCCTCATCCTGTATGACAGACAGGGATGAATAATGACCGTGAGGTGCAGGAGCATCATCCGTTGCCTGGAAAATAGGCAGCAAATAGTCCGGACGTTCGTGAAATTCCGAAAGCATGTTTATGTGGAAAGTTTTATGCTTTCCATCAATATCGACCACATAGTCAACATCGGAAATCCGAGAGACTATTGCATACGGACCTTTCCATGCAATAAGAAGTCTATTTTCCCTACTGGGGAGTAGGACGAATGCTTTGTCACCTGGACAAAGTTGTCGTAGACATCTATTCTTATTAGCAAACTGTCTTGCCTTCTCTTTAGCAATTTCTGATGAAGCAGTTGCTAGCTTACATGCCTCAATGATCTTTTGTCTAAGAGCAATGACATACTCATATGAGGATTGAGTTTCATCGCTAATATCATCGGCAGTGATGAGATCATGTAATAAAGACATAGGGCCGCGTGGACGCGCGCCAAAGACAAGTTCGAAGGGAGAAAATCCTGTGTGTTCATTAGGGACTTCTCTATAGGCAAAGAGAGCCGCGGGTAAAACCCTGTCCCAATCTTGAGGATGATCTTCAGTTATCTTACCAAGCAAAGTCTTGAGCGTTCTATTCAGACGCTCAACTAACCCATTAGACATCGGATGGTAGATACTACTGAGAGATCGTTCAATATGTAAGGTAGACATTACCTGTGACATAGTGTCAGATATGAGTTGAGTGCCATGGTCTGACAATATTTCTCTGGGGAACCCCAAGCGAGAAAATATCAACCAAAGAGCATCTGCGATATCTGTAGTAGATATGCTCTTAAGAGGAATAGCCTCTGGCCAACGTGAGCACATATCGACACATGTAAGGATAAACTGATGTCCTCTGGCCGACTTGACCTTAAAAGGGCCAATAATATCTATGGCCATTTTCTGGAACGGCCGAATAGGAATGTCAGCAGCCTGGATAGGCGCAGCATGTCGTGGTCCTCTAGATTTGACCTCCTGACATACCTTGCATGATCGGCAGTAAATACGAATGTCCTTATTGACAAAAGGCCAAAAGAAAGCCGCAAGGACTCTCGACTTCGTACGGGAAAAACCCACATGTCCAGCACATTGCGAGTCATGAGCATGTTGTAATATTTGCACTCTCATGCTCTTGGGAACAAGAATTTGCGAATGTGCCGACGTAGTCGAATCTTGTACCATACGTACAAGTACGCCGTTTCTCATTGCAATCCAAGATTTTCTATTTGTATCCTGATTCGGATCACCTTTCTTCGCAAGAACGAAGAATTTTTTTAAAGAAGGATCTTCTTCTTGCAATTTTATGAAAGAGTCACGAGTGATTACTAAGTGACTATCTTGGCTATCAACTTCATTATCACTATTCAGTGAAGTTTCGGGTGTTTGTAGAGCTTGTGCTCTTGTAACTACTGCATTTGTAGCTTGCATGTTATTATCTTCCCAAGCAGCAATCTGCTGTGGGGTACACTCCCTAACTCCGTGAATACGACCAATAATAAGGTCCGCAATAGGATTAGGTAAGAGACAAGCATGCACATCTCCAGTAAAGAAAGGAGTGGCAATGCGAATTACAGCAGTAGGATATTTTTCTAGAGTGCCGCCAAATGTGACACATTTAATAACCCTTCCTGTAGCACAAGATGGATCTACAAGCGATTGTCTAACACCAATTGTGGTGCATCCGGAATCGAAAAGTAGTGAGACCGGAGTATCATTAACAAGACCCTTATGTAGAATTAAAGAACCCCTCCCGTCATGCGCAACAGCAGCAGGAAGAGCGGGAAGTGGGTGACCACAACTCAAAGTAGTTATGGTACCCGGTTCGAATAAAGTACTGCATTGGGGGCATTTGTTTGCTCTCTCAAAGTCAAAAGCAGAACCAGTGACAGCGTCAAAGTTTTTATTATCAACAACATGATTACAGGCTCCCTCAGTTTCCTGTTGTACAGCATTAGCCTGCTGATATCTCTTTTTTTTGTGTTGAGATCTACCCCGACTATTATTACCTCTGAAGTTATCAGAGTTATTATTATCTCTGCAGTTATTATTGTCTCTATTGTAATTGTTATCCTGGTTCGAATTCCAGTTTCCACGATTACTATCATGTTCACATTGATGCGAACATCTATTTGTTTGGTTCTGAGGTCTTCGGCAGGAATAACCTCTATTACCATATCCTCTTTTGAAATGCTTATAATTATTAGGATGATAGTAACGACCACTATCAGGTTGTCTCCAATTCTTCGAAGAAGAATCCCCATGAAATTGGTTTCCATGATTTTGACAGAAATTACCGCTGCTCTTTCTATCAAAATTTTGTTGGAATCTACGAGCAAAGTTTTGACCATACGGAGCTGCCGAAGCAACTGGTAAACCTTCTTTCACCTTAGAGTTACCCATGGTTATGTGTGGGTGTGCAGTTACGTATTGGCAACAGAAATCTTCCATTTCTTTTATTGTTTTAGGTTTACGTTCATGAAGGAAAGCAAGGAAAGACTCATTGACAGACGACATGACTTTGTCTCTAAGTATTAAGTCCATAAGTCCTTCATAAGTTTTTTCCGTCTTAGATAGTTCAACCCATCGTGAGAAAGTAATGCGTATTCTTGCAATAAACTCGGAGAATTCAACTCCATTTTCAGGTAACATGTTTTTAAATTGTAGACGATAGCCGTCTTCGTTAAGCTGATATTTCTTTAACAGAGCGGCCCTGACAACCTCATAATTGTTCTTGTCAGGTTCATCCACCATATTTAATATACTTAGAGCTTTACCTGTCAGTATCCCTGATAACTGATAAACATATTTTGCTTTGTCTATGTTATGAGCTGTACATGCTTGTTCAAATCTGTCCAGATAGAACATTATGTCATCACTGGAAGGACTAAATGTTGGTAACTTAATCTTAAAAGTATCATTATTAGCCTTACCAGAAGATGAACCCTTGTTTGAATCATTACCATTACTCATGTTCATCAATTTCAATTTTTCCAACTCTAAAGCTAAGACCTTTTCTTCATGTTCCATTTTTGCTTTCTCTTTCCTCTCATCAGATTCTCTCTGTAATCTTCTCTCCTCAGCCTGAGCCTCTATTTGAAGTCTTTCAGCTTCTTTTTCAAGTCTTTTATTTTCAGCCTCTTTTTCAAGTCTTTTATTTTCAGCCTCTTTTTCAAGTCTTTTATTCTCAGCCTCTTTTTCAAGTCTTTTATTTTCAGCCTCTAGCTGGAGTTTTCTTTCCTCAGCTTCTGATTCCCTTTTTTGTTTTTCCATTTCCATTTGGAATCTTTTTTCATCCACCTGCATCTGCAGTTTCTTTTGTTCAGCTTCCATATGCAGTTTTTTTTGTTCAGCTTCCATTGCTTTATCATATCGAGCAGTTGCAAATTCTTCTAACTTATCACCAGTCTTCCCAAGCAATTTACCCTGCTCAATAAAGTGCTCAAATGTAGACATGTTGTCTAACATATGCGTCCAAAACCTGAAATAATTAACTAATTTATTTCAAACCTAAGTGTAACAAGTCTTAATTAAGCACTTGTATATTCACATCACCTTATATTATCCCAGTCTCTGTGGGAAACAAGTCTCCAATCAAAGAACTTGTATATGAAATATCACCAATCAATTCTTGATCATAAGTGCACTTCTCATTCAATAGTGCACAACACTATTCATCATTCATTTATCATCAGTGTAGTAGTAACAGTGCATTAGCATAGCCCATTAACTAATTACTATAACTGTAAACAATGACTATGTAAACACATGCAGAATGTAAACATTGAAAATGTAAACAATGCAAACAATGTAAACAATAACAATGTAAACAATAACAAAGATCAGCAACAATACAAAAACGTTCGCAGAAATCAACTAAAAATAAAGCAGAAATTAATGAAATATCACAAAAAATGTGACGATATCTGCGCTATAATTAAACAAAATACATGACACCACAGTGTATAAACAAAAATGTTGTATGAAACTAAATTATAGACAAGAGTAGGCTAACAAATACAAACAAATCAAAACAAAACTAAAGAATGCGAAATAATAACGAAAACAATATTAAAACATGTCATCACAGCTAACATAAATAGCAACAGAAGTCGCTTAGCAAATTCCAGTATCGGAAATTTGCAAACCCTACAGAAAACGCTCACAATAGACGACCTCTATGACGTGGCATAATCTAACGGAGACACCACCCAACCGAGAACCCGCTGAAATATAAACATATAAATATACAAATAACATATAGACATATAACATATAGAATGAGATGATACACAGAAGACTCAGCAGAAGTATAAGGGCACAGTTTACATACAAACAGGCCACTTAACTTATAGGCTTCCAATCGTCGAACAGCAGAAAAAACGGATGTCAATCAACGTCCTAAAGAGCGAAGCTCCAACGATGATGGCACATCTGAACTGCTTCCACTGCTAACACGATGGTACTTGAGCTTCTGAAATACTGTATGTTGAGTTGTTTCGGCACTTGACCTTCTAATCCAAAAGTAAGTTGATGGAAATCGGTACTTGGCCTTCTTCAGAAAACAACCCGTTTCAACCGGCACTTGACCTTCACAAAAACGACAGCACTGGAACCTTGACAGCAGCAACTTGCTTGACTTGCGTAAAAGATAACAGCAGTCCGAGTTATCCGGCAACATGTAACAACGCCGGGTACTGTCAAATTCTTGTTTCCGTCAAAAAATTGAAATTTTGACTTTTACCGGGCAACGCCGAGTACTTTGAAAATTTTGAAGATGTTGACTGTCTTGAAGAATGTTAATTTCTTGAAGGATGTTGATGAATTCTTGTTGAAAATGAAGTGGGTAAGGGACCCCGTGTTTGCTGGTACCAGATCAACCCAGCTTATGGCCACCAAATGATGCGTGATGCCATATGATGATGGATGGTATCCGCATGTCTGGTTTTGTGTAGTGTGCAGATGTGTTCAGTCAAACAATGTTCATACAAAAATAACAGGGCAATCCACATAGGACGTCAGTAAACTCACGACGTATAAAGTCAATGATTCTTGAAACAGCCGTTGACGTTTTTCTTCATTATTTATTGTGGACGCCACAGTGACAAAATGGTTACGCGAATATGTAGACACATCAAACAGTCATTATCACAGCAACATTCAATACAGCAATAGACGGTAGACAGCATTACAATGATGAGTCAGATGCATGTTATATTTCATAGTGCTGTAAATGTAGTCAGGTGGAAAACTCCATCCTTTTCTATAACAGCCAGGAGATAACCAGATGTATGAGATCAGTTCACTCTCCTTAGTCTGACTTCAGCAAGACAGACACGTCTGCCGAAGTATAAATAATGTCCTCAAAAATATCCTCTAGATAACAAAGGTTTTTCAAACCTAGTTCAGGTAACCAAGTAGCAAGTAATAGTCCTTGGGACCTGCATCAACCGATGCAGCACAATACAGCGACATGTGAGCTAGGAAAAAAACATCTCGTGACGACGACTTTCGAAGACAGGCTATGAACCAGAAATCGTTCACGACCAAAAAATCGATAGAGTTAATGAAAATGTTAATTTACCTTGCCTTCCGGAAATACACAGAAATATTATGCCTCCCGGCATGTGCAAATACACTAGAGGTATTATCTCGAATAAACGAAATATCCATTAAGAGGACTACACATCCCTGACAGAACAAAAAATAGCGGAGATCCCCTCTTCAACGAGGCATCTCTTTCGCCATTCCAAATCGCTCACTCCACTAGTGGTGGGCGGAAACCGATCGACCAAAAAGCAAGACAAGTCATGCGCAGTCCAGCGCAAAAAATGACCACAGCTCAAAAACTCAACTGCATTCGATACCAACGCGAGAAGACAAATGCTTACCGAGAAAAGTGACTATAAATTTCAAGCAGTTGTTGCCCTTGCGTTATAAAATAGATATTGTAAAAAACTGTTTGCTTGTTTTCCCTACATAGGCCTGTAATATAATTACTGTTACTATAGTGCGTTCCACAATGTTTGCCGCTGTTTAGTATTCAATATCTCTGCAACCACTTGATCGTAATTGTTGCAACTTTGCATATGACCTAATGATCGCTATGTCCCGAGGGGGGACATTTTTTTCCTCGTTAACAAACTTATGGTTTTAAATTGTCTTTATTTAAAGTATACAAAATCGACCACCTCCTAGTCCAACCGTGTATTGAGAGGGCTTACCCCTTCATATTTGTGAGCTATTTCGATTTCACATCTTGAACGCATTTCACGTGATTTTTCCCCGTGTTTCAGCTCACTATCGCACTGTTTTGAACATTACATTGATCCTTCCGGTCTCCTGATTGTGTATTTCAGTGCATAGGCGTATCTTGCGGTATTCTAGGTCTGTAATACAATGGGTATGAAAGTCAAGTTCTTTACACTGCATAAAATGGCAGTGAAGATGTAAAAATATTTCTGCAGAGAAGCTAAGCGTGGTAAACTGTATCGGAGTCTCTCAAATCCTGAAAAGAGAACTATTCACGCTTTGGGTTTAAGTAAACGCTCATTTCATCAATTACTCAAAGCTAATGGAATTTTCAGTTCAAACAATACCAGGACCCAAGGAAGAAAGGAAGTAGTAGATAGTTTTGACAGGGATGTGATTAGAAGAGAAATTTGTAGAATGTTTAATTCCAAAGACACTGTGACACTAAGAAAACTGAAAATTCGGCTGAGAACACACAATGACATTGATGTGTCGAAATCAACATTATGGAGAACTGTTAGAAGCATTGGCTTTACATTAAGGAAGTACGCTTGTGGAAAAAACGTCATCTGCAAAAGCCGCACTTAGTATCTATGAGAAGTAAATATTTACGTGAAGTACGGGAAATACGTAATCAAGATTATGATATTGTGTATGTGGATGAAACTTGGATCAATGCACACCACACAAGTGAAAAGGAATGGCAGTTATCAGATGGAACGATTAAAAGATGTGTACCAAATGGAAAAGGACAACGTCTGATAATAGTACATGCAGGCAGCAGACATAATGGGCTAGTGAAAAATGCTGAACTTATTTTCACTTCCAATTATACGGACAACCGGGACTATCATACCGAGATAAACAATAACATATTTAGAGAGTGGATTGAAAATACTCTTCTTCAGTCCCTAGACAGACCATCCTGTCTGATAATGGACAACGCATCATACCACAACGCTGTGGCAGAAGAAGACAAAATCCCGACATCTTCGAGTACAAAAGATGCTATAAAGATTTGGCTAAGAAAAGACGACATTCCATTTAACGAGGGTTTCTGAAACCTGAATTACTGTCCCTTGTTAAGAAATCACAAAAGACCAAGATATTCCATATAGATAAGTTGATTCAACAGCATGGTCATATGTGTTTGAGACTGCCACCATATCATTCACATTTAAACCCAATTGAACTCGTTTGGGCAAAAGTTAAAGGACAGGTGGCAGCTGAAAATAAAACTTTCAAACTATGCAATATGAAAGAACTAACATATGCCGCCCTCTCGCAGATAGACAAAGATTATTGGTGTAAATGTGAAAACCATGTCTTAAAAGAGGAAAATGACTATTGGAAAAAAGATGGACTGTCGTTCGTTCAGCAGAGAATAGTCATCAATATGTTAGACTCGTCTGACTCAGAATAAGTGTGTAAATACCTTATATGTTTTATATGTTTTCTCCTCCATCTATGTGTAAATGTAAACCAATTCATTTACTTTTTATCTCCACGATTTCACTACTATTTTTAAAATACACAGTACGTTCACCTCTTCATGCATCCATTCACGTTTTAGTATAAAAAGTAACATTTACAACGAATAGGCATTATTATTCTCACAAATATTTCGAAGAAATAAAAAAGGACCTCACGTAGTAATCAGTTAACATACCCCTCTAACATTCGAATTGTATAGACGCCTATGCCGAAAATATGCAACTTCCGTCATTTACGGTAAATTATTTTCTTCCAGGACAAAATAATTACTTCGTTAAAAAAGATCAAAGGAATTAGCCGTTGCAAGAAAAGAACACTACCTGCAACATTGAATTTTATAAAACCTTTGGGACATTGAAAATATAAGACCACATGCAAAAAATCATGTTTATCAGTGCAAGGATTATGGAGATATTTGAAGTCAATCGTCGACCGATCTTTTTGAAACGCACTATAGATAGCAAATCCAATAATGACGTGTCATTCTCATATTTGCTTGATGCCTGACCAGTGTCCAAATCCCACTGACTTCTCCACGATCTCGCCCCCATCGATTGTACAGACGTCACTGTTAATCTTAATCTCTCCTTATTCATCTGTCAACAAAATGGCACGATAGAACACAGCTAATCCGACATGCTCGCCAGATTTCCCACGTTACACCTTATTTCTAGATCTTTAAGCTCATTTTTGTTCTTAATTTCATTTTTGAGTTCTTTTTCAATCGTCCTTCTTTATGTATCTTCGTTCAAAATATTTCTCTCTATGTTCTTGTAAAGTAGGCATGTTAAAAACACGGCCCGAGGGTAGCATGTATCCCTTTGCATACTCTGATGCGGCCTTATCCATAATTCACACGTTCACAACTATTTGATTAGTTCTAAAACGTGTATGTACCATTACATGACATTGGGCCACAGGACGGGAGCCCAAAATGCCGATGTATATATATATATATATATATATATATATAAAGTTAGTTGCTTATCCTTTACAGGACGTGGCAATCAACCCCAGCTTTTATTGGCTGTTTGTGATTTTTCTAGGCAATTTTTTTCATTCAGTAGTTTGCCATTGCTTTCTGAACGGTACAGCGCTTATACCATTGTTAAAAATCCACACAAAGCGATCTGCTACCAAACCGCCTGCAGCAGGTTTCGAACCTGGTATATCTGGATTATAAACTGCGTTCATATCCATTAGGCCACAGACGCCGACATATATATATATAACGACTTACTAATTGGCAGTCAGTCGGGGTTCAGATTTAAACATTCATATCACACTGCTCTAACTAAGGTGATAGACAACTGGCACCTAAATATTAACAACGATAATATGTGTGGGGCAGTCTTTGTAGACTTTAAAAAAGCATTTGATATGATAGATCACGCTATTTTAATTTGAAAACTAGAAACATCAATAGTAAACTTTCAACTGGTGACAATAATTAACTCATTTCTGTCAAACAGAAAACATGTAGTTTCTTACAATAACTCTTGTTCAAACCCAACCGTAATAGATTACCGGCGTTCATCAGAGTTCTATTCTTGGGCATCTACATTTTGCCAGATACATTAATGACCTTCCACTACACGTCGAGCACGCATCATGCGACCTATTTACTGATGACTGTACTGACTACAGGAGTGATACAAGTTGCAACACACTCGAACTATCGTTACAAAAAGATACAGATAATCTGATTAAGTGGAGCATCGGAAATCGCATGCTAATAAATATAACTAAAACAAAATGCATGTTAATTTCAACTAGACAAAAATTACAATATTCAAAGCAAACAACACTTCAGATCTACATTGGTACCTCACCAATTGAAAACGTTAATGAACATAAAACTCTAGGAATAGTCGTTGACCAGCATCTAAATTGGAACTCACATGTACATGCAGTGACCAAGCAAACGGCACAGAAAGTTTACGAGTTAGCTAAAATCAAACATTTCCTAGATGAAGATGCACGAAAACTGCAAAACAACAGTGTGTAGATCTATATAAAGATCTCAAAATACTTCCTCTAAGAAAGCGCTTTCTGTTCAACAAAGCTAAATTTGTTCACAAAATCCTGTCAAATAATGCTCCAGCATATCTGTGGCCAATGTTCAAATACAACGAAAGACGCAGTCAACGCCTTAACAAAATACAAGTGCCCAAGCCTAGGTTTGACTTATTCAAGAAAAGCTTAGATTACTCTGCTGCTCGTCTTTGGAACTATCTTCCACATTATCTAAAACATAACAACCTCAGTCCCTATTCATACAATCGTAGACTTTTCGAATACTTTATGAGTTCTGATTATCTGCACTCCTAATGTGATTATTTTTCCGAACAAATGATATAATATCGAATGTAGGTTTAATGATAATGTTTGTACATTTCAACATATTTTATTTCATGGTGATACTTAGTTTGTACTTTTTGTAGTGAATTTCTAATACAATAGCTAAATTAATATATAACAATATAGGGCATAAAGGCAAAATAAGAAAGTATAAAAGAAATTTCGGCTAGAACGCGTGGTTATCGCCTATGCCTTCAGATTATTAATTGCTAACGCATAAGACGAACAAAACGGTACTCAAATTTTCAAATTCGTCCTTGACACCATTTTTCCTAGTTCTAAGAAAACATCTGCTTACAAATGCATTGTAGAACGAGGAGGGGCAAGGAGATGAAAATGCAAATACATTTCGCATTGATTTTAAACTAAAAGCCAACTATAGCAAGTGGCAAGCCTTGCCTTAGGGGTTCCCCCAAAATACGATGAAAAAGTTAGAACATGTAGACGACACGTGTCACTAAAACGACTTTAGCTCTTATTAGGAATGACGAAATTCTATCGTAAGTACAGAAGACATCCCCTAGTATGGAAATGAACGGTGGTAACAGCAAATACACGACTATCATAGAAAAATACATATTTTGAACGAAGCCACTTAGCCCCATTAAACTTATATATTCGGGTACCTTAGGACTTGCTGACAAAGAATATGTTATGTGTTTCGCAAATAGTCCATTAATTAACAAATTATAGCCAAAATACTATAGTGGAGTTGACTGACAGCACAAGATCATATCTGCTTAATTTTTTTAATGACATGTTTGGAAAACAATGCTTTGGGGGAAATGAGGCCAACAAGTTAGATACGATTTGATTATCTGTAGTAAAATGTAAGGCGAAACATTATTAATAATAATAATAAATTCTTTAAGCACCAAACACGGCGCATAAGGCAGAAACCAGTGCTCTCCAGGTTGTTCGTTGTGACGCCACTCCTCTTAGCTCTTGCACATTATTTAGGCCCAACGTTCTTCCTTCTCTTATTATTGTTCTTCTGAGTGTTTCTTTTGGTCTTCCTTTTTTCCTCTTACCCTCAGGAACCCAAGTGAGCGCCTGTAGTGGTATTCTGTTGTTTTGCATTCGTAGGACATGACCGATATATGACCATCGTCTTTTCCTTATATAGTCGGAGACATATTTCTGCCTAGAGTCTTCTCTAATTTGTCGATTAGTCTTGAATTCTTTCCAACTGATGTTCATGAGTTTTTTAAGACATTTGTTCTCGAATGTATTCAGCTTGTTCTCCAATGATTTTGTTGTTTTCCAACTCTCACAGCCGTATGTTTGTGGTAAAGTGGGATATATAAATATTTATAGGGGACTTAGTGTACTGACTGAGATCAGCTGTGAAGGTATCTATATCTAATAATGGTAGTGTATTATAGATGACCTTACTTGCTACCACATATTTCTACCTCAGTCAGAATTATTCTGGAATATAGTGATGACTACGTTGAATGTCTAGGGTATGTATATGATGAAGTGTAAGTCACAACAACAACAGACAGATAAACAATTTAATTTATTCCACCACACTTGACAACACTGTGACACTCACATACATATAACACTCTATGAGAATATCTTAAATGAGTCACTGATAAATTTTCAAATATCAATATGTATTCAGTGCTGTCATTAATGTATATGTGTCCTGATTCAAATACAAAGTGAACCAGGAATCACAATCAATTTTAATTACAAGTTATATGTACAGAATTTATCAATATGAATCTTGTAGTGACATATATTATTAATAGTATCCTATGTGTGTCAGTTGTGTAGTAGTAATATGAGGTAATACTGGTTTTGTTTTTTTTAAGCTATGTTGGCATTAGTCATCATGACTTCAAGAGTTTGTTTCTGTTGGAACTAGTATTGGAGATTTCTCAGTTCCTGGCATTAAAACAATTAATTTCCCCTCTTAATTTTATTTTACAATGTCAGTTTAAGCTGGGGGTACATAATGTTGAGCTCCGCTGGCCCTATAGGCTTATCTTTCGTGATGTCGGCAGGAAAAGACTCCTCTGCTCGATTGCTCCCCTGTATTCTGGAGACACCTCACTGTTTGTCACGAAGTGGTTTTAATTTTATAGAGTGTGCCTGAATGAAAGCAAGACCCTAGTATGAGAAAGTCTGAGAAGATAGAATTTAGATGGAAAATGACATGCATGTGGACAGGTGAGACTATTGGCTCAAGAGATAGACCCAGGATTTGAATCTCCCCCTGCCGCTTCGTGACTAAAAAAAAATGGCTATAGTCTCCCCACCTCTGACTGCCTTGAAACACAAGGAGATAAGGTGTATAATTACGACCACAAACACCACTATACAGACAACATAGAGTAAGTATAGTAAAGAATAGAAGCTGATCCAGTACATAATATATGTATATATTTATTTACATACAAGAAAAACATAAAATGGCATCATACGTCATCAAGTCAGTCAATAGCGTGCACTGTTGCACGGCCTGGAAAAACCAAGGTAACAATTAAATTGAGAGACACTCAACAAAAAAAAAACCCCAATCACATTCACTCTTCCTGTCACCCTGCTGAGGAACAATAAAAATGGTTAGTGCTTTAAACCAAATCTAATTTGGTGGGGCTGTCAACTTTTAGCCTCCACTCTCTAACACTAATAAATTTCTACTGTCTTAGTCCTGGTGACTCTTCCTCAACGAAACGCTACACAGCTTTCTACTTGTTAGGCGATATGCGCTGATAACTACACCACAAGAAATGCTAAAAATAATAGACTTGGTTTTACGAACGCAGACTCAGTGTCTATCCGTCCAATGGATACTGAACAGACCCTACTGGTCCTGTCTATTTTCTCCCTTCTTCTCTATCCCTCTCTCTTGGTCTCAGTGTCTTTCTAACACTCGAGGGCTGGTGATGCGGCGTCTCCGTTACTCGCTTCTCGATTTCTATCAGGACCTAGGTATGGTAACCCTGTCACCTGTTCCTGATTTTGGTGATGACGATGTTCGGATATCAAGCATGAGGGACTTGATTAACTGTAGACAAAACTTCTCTGCTGCTGAATAGCTTCCCTCTTTTAACCCGCTCCGGAGTTAGAGGAAAAAAACACAGCCTTGATTTCAGGCTGTACAAAATGAAACTAGTCTCCCGGCCACCTGCCGTTGCTAGAGACTATAATAGCGATGCTCTCGGCTGTATGATAAATAAACCTCGGTCCAGCTGAAGCATAGGGACTTCACTGCCAGAGACCATAGGGTAATTTTCTTTTGCTCCTGACGATACTCGAGTACACTGACCCTGAGATATGTCTTTTGCCGTGGATAATTTTATTTGACAAAATTATGCTCCCCACTGTTTCGCCGAGACTCGCTGAAATTAAAAGAAACAGCGACTCATGTACACCCACTCTAAAATCGCTTATCTCTAACATATACGATACATAAAATAATTCTATACACGTGTCTCGTCAATCTCACTCCTTCTTCTATTCCCCTTCTCTCGCTCTTCACATAATACATGAAATACTATTATCCCACGTGGCACTAAAATCACACTTATCCTCCCCTTCTCTCGTTCTTCTCACAATACATAAAATACCACTATCCCACGTGGCCTCTTCATCCCCCCTCCTTCTACTAAAATCTGCCAGGTAAAATAAACAATAGCCCAGACCCGTCTGACATGTTACATGGCCGTTACGCATGGCCGATCACGTGTTCAAACTTGACAAACATAGGGAAATCCTTTTACCCATTAACACAGGAGTTTCCCCGGCTTACTCCTATTTAAATTAAATCTCGCTATAGGAATAGTTTCCTCCCCTAAGCAGTATAATTCATTTACAACGTAAATCTGAACCCTCCGACAATTTTTCTCACGTTTTTAAGGCTCAGAAAAATTAACGAACACACCAGGGATTTCCCCATAAATTTACATTAGAAAATATACAGGAATAAATGGTGGTTTTACATAACATCCTACAAATATGGCACACGTGTTTCTCACAACTTCACACACTCCTATCTATTGCCAAAATCATAGAAAGAATAAGCACACTGTTGCATTACGTCGTTCTTCAAAAATATGATAATGGATGGCACTATCGTTTATTATAAAAACTGAAAAGTTAATCTTTACCTAAGGGCGAATTTCTGAAAAACCCACTAATAAGTAAAACGAAATTTCTGAAAAACCCACTAATAAGTAAAACGATGAATAAAATAGTTACATACCGATTATCGTTTGTTTTTCCCACGATGGAGAACGGTAATTACGACGTCCTACGGCCAGGCAATAATTTTTCATAGAGACCGAATCCCCGTTTTCTGTCTCAATATATACAAGAGAAACCGCCCACGCGGATTTCCCTTCCTATGCAAATCCCGGACCAATGGGAGCGCTAGAAAAATTAATACTATCAACCCACGCAAACCCCGCGTGCTTCCGGCCGCGTGCTTCCGGCCTCGTCATATCGCGTGCCGGAAATGGCGATTATTTTCGTAAACAACGAAATTTACGGGAATCGCGAAAAATCAGAAGAACGTAAAACTGATGCTAGAATAAAATAAACCTACCATCATAAACGAACCCATTTAATTTATCTACTAAAAAAAAAATACCAAACACGATATATATTCAAATGAGAAGAAATAAAATGGTGAAAAAGCGTGCCCGAAAATAGCGACTTTCGTAAACAACGGAAAATCGCGTGATCAGAAGAAAATAAAACTGGTGAAAATTCAAAATAGAACCACAGAATCGGGCCTGTTAAAAGTCAGAATTACAGTGTAGCGTCACACTGTTTGCTATATGGACCAAGGAGTATGCTGTCCGCCTCTGGATTCAGCAAAGCTCTGACCAGGTGCTGCTCAATAACTTTAAGACCACGGTCCCTGAAACAAGAAGGTTGTACCTCCTACTTCAGAACTAATTTATACTCTATTTCTACACTGAGCACAATACATAACAAACACTGAGTTCAGAGCGTTAGGCCAACTGTCAGCTTCATCTGAAATACTTTACACCAGTATATTCCTCCTTAATGGTTACTACGCCTCTGCAATTCCAGCATTATTTCTTTCTAGTCAATAATCTAGGTGTCAGTGTACTGTTTGGCAATTCCATGTAGTTTCACTTTCCTCCGACACCTTCTGTTCAGGCTGGAGCACTATAGGCTTTACCTCATGTTCGCTACTGAACCACACATATATACAGACATAATTATCAATTTACATTCAATTTTCATTAAAAAAGATATCAAATATTTCAAATCTACCACAATTCATGGAAATAATACACAGTGACGTTGAATGGCAATGAATATAGCACAACTTCGATCTGCCGATGTCCCAGGCTTTTATTTAGAAAAATATGCACTGGTGCTCAACGCACTGTTTCTTAGTAGGTTTATTACAAGATGTGGCCCGGAACAGACGCCCTGAATTGAGTATATTGGCAGCTCTAACCAATCATGCCATGTTTACCTACTTTTCAAAAAAAAGTACTCCTACTCACGTCTCCCCTGACAACGAAAGATAGTATTTATAGTCCGACTAATCGTGTTTAGCCTTACATTTGTTGCGCTCCAATCAAATAGGAGTTAACATGGTAGGCTATTTCCGTAACGTAATGTTTTTTCAAACACGTTATAAAAAAATTTTATGAGCAGAAATGATTTCATGCTGTCAGGCACCCCCACTATTGTATTTTGGCCATAACTATTTTATTAACAGACTAAAGGCGTAACACATAACATATTCTTGGTTAGCAAGTCCGGCCGTACAATAATATATAAGTTAAAGGGAGCTACATGGCGGCGTTCAAAATATGTGTTTTCCAAAGATAGTCGTATAGTTGTTCTTTATTCCTTTTCGTTGTTTAGAACCGCCACCTGTCCTGCCTTTTCCACTGTTATGTCATACTAAAGTCAGGAGCTTAGATGTAAATCAGTAGAATTTCATATTTCCTAATAAGCATTTTTCATGTTTTTAAACCTGATTCTTGTAGTAGTAGTGTTTTTTATCACAATCTATTTGAAAAAAAGTTATTGCTAGTGGCCTTACACGCGTGATGGTAGTAATTGTGTATCGCGCGACTCGTGTTAGTATTGCCTGTGTCCCTGCTTTCTGCCTCTCCCTTCTCTCTATCCTTTAGTCCATCTGTCTTTTGTTTTTGGTAACATAGTGTAGAAAATGACATGAATGGAATTTTAAATCTAGGTCAACTGCGTATCTCAAGGTTTTTCTTAGAAATGGAGTACACTTTTTAGTGTGTTTGGGAAACGCGTGTATACTGCAGAAGGCTTTACTATCAACGTGAAACGTTACAATTTGCAGACGCAGGAGAACACAAGGGGGATTTCGCGTACAGTCCTTGTGACAGCACTGTTCTTTACCATTCTTCTTTCCTTTTATTGAATTTATGTGTTAGGCTTTACATTTACCTGATAATTTATATATGTGGATTAGAATTTCTCACGACAAATCCTCCCCACTTAAAACAGACGTTATATGTCAGTCTATAATTCTATATACACATAGAGAAATTTATTATTTTTCCTGGGGTTTAGGGTGATTCTCATCACACGGATGGCGGCTTAAAAAATCCGCTCCCAGATTTTTTTTTCCACTTATATACTCTATGCTAAACTCAAATGGCTGCATCAATAAAGACCAACGGAGTAATCTAGAATTTTCATGTCTAGCCTGTGCTAGAAACGATAAAGGTTTGTGATCCGTTTGCAACTTAAATGCCTTACCATACAGATAAATATTGAATTTCTTTATCGCCCATATTACTGCAAGACATTCTTTTTCGCTAGTTGAGTAATTGGTTTCAGCTTTATTCAACTTTCTGCTAGCATATGCCACTGGGCTTAATTCCCCATCCAATGCATCTGATTTCTGTAGTAGAGTTGCACCTAACCCAATATTACTGGCATCCGTCCTTACTATGAATTCTTGACTTAAGTCAGGTAATTTCAAAATAGGTTTGCTTGTGAGCTTTTCCTTCAATTCTTGGTAAGCCATTTCACATTGTGGTGTCCATGTAATTCGATCTGGGTTTCCTTTACGTGTCAAATCAGTTAACGGTGCACATATGGAATTAAAGTTTTTGATATACTTCTGGTAGAAACCACATAATGAGACAAAGGATCTCACGTCCTTCTTGGTTTGTGGTCTCGGGGCTTTCTTTAGTTTCTCTAAATTCTTTGGGTCAGGGGTCATGTTTCCCTGATAAACTGTGTGTCCCAAGAATTCCAATTCTTTACATCCAACGCAACATTTGGTTGGTCGGGCTGTTAAATTCGCTTCCCTAAGTCGATTTAACAGCCTGTTCAGAGAGTCAATGTGTTCCTCAAATGTTTCTGTTGCTATAAGGATATCATCCATAAAATTTGTGATGCATGGGTTATTCAGAGGGTCCAATAATTTTCTCATCATTCTAGAGAAGACACTAGGCGCATTCTTCAATCCAAATGGCAATCTATTAAACTCATAGTGTCCTTCTGAGGTACTAAAAGCTAGGTATGGTCTAACCTCAGGCTTTACTGGAATCTGATAGTATCCTTTACTCAGATCCACTTTTGAGAAATATTTAGCTTTATTTAGCCTGGCAAACAACTGATTTGTATCCGGCAATGGATCCACCTGTCCTTCTGTAATAGCATTCAGTCTCCTGTAATCTATACAGAGTCTATGTTCTCCAGAGGGCTTTCCTTAAGAGTACAACACCGGAACTATACGAGGACTTCACTGTGTGAAATAATTCCTTCCTTTCAACAGATAGTCTATCTCCACTTCCTTCAAAGCTTTCTCCTTAGCAAACGGAATCTGAATATGGTTTCATACTGACAGGTGTGGAGT
>JAMPIV010000622.1:0-240794 GCA_024509875.1 Oreohelix idahoensis | reverse complement strand
TACCATCTAAACTGTTTTTCAGTCAGTATGACTTGACTGTGCTTGTGTATGATTGGTTCCTCCGTTTCTCAGCTCCTGCGTTGGATTGGCGTTATTGTGCCAAATTCAATTGGTTATCTCCCTTTGTTGGCTGTGCGTAATTAGTTAACCATTGGTTGTGACCGGGAAGGACTTTTTTTTTCAATCGGAATAAAGTGGGTTCCACCGTGAATCCCTTTTTATGGTCGAGAACGTGAAATTTCACGGCGTAAAATCCGAGGTAGAATTATTATTTACCGCTAAATCATAAAAAGCCTTATTTTCCACGGCTACAATTCAATGAGAATGATATTTACAATCAAAATCTCAGAGACATTTATTATTTACAATCAAAATCTCAGAGACATTTATTATTTACAATCAAAATCTCAGAGACATTTATTATTTACGATGCAATTCCAAACTGTTTTGTCACGTCTGGCTACATCATGCAACCCTAGCAAACCCGTCTACATATAAGGTATCCGCTGTATTTTTATTAAAAACCACATCATTTCTACCTCCAGTTTTCTTTCCATTCTGGTTTAACATAAAGTAATATAGGTATTATGTGGCAACGTACTACTCTCTTCCTCGCTGTCAGTGACACATGTTTGTTCATAAGGATGATTTTCCTGTTACAGTAAGCTGACTATGTCGTTGTAATTCTGGCGATACTGACATCAAAGCACGATTAGCTAGTCTAGCTACAGCATGACACAATCAAAATGTATACTGTAGCATGACACAATCAAAATGTGTCAGCAGCATGACACAACATACAGTATTACCATAACATGTCACAAAACAAAATCTGAAAATAGCATGAGTTAATCAAATGTCTGATAACAACATGACAGCATCTAAAGTCTGACAATAGCATGACACAACCGAAAACCTGATAATTACATGACACAATCTACAATCTGAAATTAACATGACAGAATAAAAAAAACTTGCTGAAAGTAGTCATGATCCAAAGTCTTGTAATATCATGACATGATCTAACAGTAACTACCACAGTCTAACAGCTTATGATTTGGAATCATAACAATAAAAACAGTAGAATTACAGTCGTACAAGAACATAAAAGTGTGTAACAATAACATGACATACACAAGAACATACGATAGTCTGTGAATAGCAGTACCGGTACATGTTCCAAATATAATGTGTCAGCGAGTAACAGCGTTTTAATATGGCAATAACATTCTAACAGTAATAGGAAACAATCAAACATTAGTACATATCCAATACCATAATTCCCGCAGTAAGGTACTTCGATCGGTAGGTTTGTCACACTTTGCACACCGTTATTTGCGCACTTTTTTCTATATCGAACGAACGAACGAACGAACGAACGAACGAACTTTATTTTCGAAGGGTAAAGAATTGGGCGCGCAGGCCCGTCTAACATTCTGCCCTTCCACTCTCATTAATCTTGCATACTATATCCTTTCATTCCCACATGATGCTTTAAGCATTAATTTAAAGGCATGCAACATTATAAAGTTACCATAACAGCATTCATTTACAGTATGCAAGCATAATAATAAAAAAAATGAGTAGGGTTTTTTTTTTTTTTTTTTTGAAACAAACAAGCTAGTAAATGGGGGAAAAAAGTAATAATAAAATAAAATAAATAAAACAATAGATAAAAATAAATAAATTCTGTATACCGACACTCACTCATGCGGTCAATCCGTCTACAATTAATCTGTATTTTTGGTATGCGGGTACATTCTCACGACTCACATTTCTAAAGTACAGTATTATGTGGGTACATTCACACATACATTACATTATATAATAATATTTTAAAGTGAATATAATAATGATATTACATGGATATAAAACAAATTATTCACACACAAAAATGAGCGGAAGAGGAAAAGAAATGTTGACCTATGGATGAGATGTTGACAGGCAAATACTGTTTCTATGGGGGTAGATAATCAGTGTTGAGGAAGTGTTTGAAAAGTGCTTTGTTAAAAGAATATTGTGTAGGTAGGCTTTTTAGGTGGTGTGGAAGGCTGTTCCATAAGTAGGCACCAGAGTAGGCTAGACTCTTTTTGAACAGGTCGATCCTAGGTTTGGGCAGACGTAACTGATGTAATCGTTGTCCCTCCCTTCTACTGGTTTGAAACAATGATCTTAGGTACGACGGGGCATTGTTAGATAGAATTGTGTGAGTCAGCTTGGCTTTGTTGTAGAGAAGACGTTTTTTTAGCGACAGTATTTTGGGTTCTTTTCCTGTCCTTGTGTGTGGTGTCGTGCGATTATCGGTGATCAGACGCACTGCTCTCTTTTGCAGGGAGTGCAGTCTCTTCGAGGTGGAAGCAGGGCAACAATCCCATAGTGTAGAGCAGTAATCTAGATGTGTCTGTATATGTGAGGTGTAGAACAATAGTCTAGTGTCTGCGTCTAAGAAGTGTTTTATTTTGGCTAGCTGGTACATCTTTTGTGCTATGTGTTTGGTTAAATTCCGTACATGGGAGTTCCACGTTAAGTGCTGGTCAATCGTGATCCCCAGAACTTTGTGCTCTGATACATGTTCAATTTGTATTGATTCCGCGTGTAGCTGTAGCGATCTTTTGGTGCAGCTTAGGAGTTTCTGTCTGGTGGTAATCAACATAGATTTCGTTTTTGTTGTGTTTACTGGCATACGATTCATATTACTCCATTTTGTTAGATTGTCTACATCGCTTTGAAGAGTCATTTCAAGTGCCACGCAGTCATTGTCACTAGTGTAGATAGTACAATCATCTGCAAAGAGGTCACAAGTTGAATATTTTAGATGTAGTGGCAGGTCGTTGATGAACATTGCGAAGAGTAGGGGCCCAAGAATAGAGCCCTGTGGTACTCCTGTAACTACCTTCGAGAAATCTGATGCCGAGTTGTTGTGAAGCACTAACTGTTGTCGATCTGCCAGGAATGATTTGATGATGTTTAGTGGATTAGAGCCTATTCTGAGGGTTTCCAACTTTTGAACCAAGATAGTGTGGTCAATCATGTCAAATGCTTTCTTGAAATCGACAAAAAACAGCACCACATAATTTTCCATCATTTATGTTCGACAGCCAGTTGTCTGCCATTTTGGTGAGCGCTGTGTGACAGGAATGTTTGGGTCTGAAGCCTGACTGGCTATCAATGAGCAGTTTGTTTGTTGTTAAGTGTTGAAATGTGGTGTTGTAAATGTGTTTCTCTAGTGGTTTTGAAAGAGATGATAGAAGGGATATTGGTCTGTAGCTGTTGGGATCGCTATGTGAGCCAGATTTATAGAGGGGTACACTTTGGCAGATTTAAATGCTGTGGGGAAGTAGTTGTGTGCAATACATTGGTTGTACACATAGGTTAAGGAGTCGCAAATGATGGGCGCAGCGTAACGTAGAATCTTATTGCTGATACCATCAAGCCCAGATGAATTGTTGTTTTTTAATGCCAAGATATATTTGTCATGGAATATTCTAATCCACATATATAAATTATCAATTAAATATGAAGCCTAACAAATAAAATTAATAAAGAGAAGAGCAATGGTAAAATGACAGTGCTGTCACAAGGAATGTACTCGAAATCCCCCTTGTTTTCTGCTTCGTCTGCAAATTGTAACGCTTTCACGTTGATATAAAAGCTTACTGTATTATTACCCGCCTTCTTCAATGAAACGTGTGCTGCATTTCTAAGAAAAACATTGAGACGTACTGCGTAATGACCTAAATTAATCCTAACATTAATTATATTACGTTACCAAAACGAACGAACAGATGGACAAAAGGATAGCGAGAGGGGAGGGCTGAAAATCAGGAACGCATGCAACACGCGACGCGCGATATACAAATGCTGCCATCACGCGTGTAAGTCTACATGCACTAATTTTTTTTCAGACGGACAGTGATAAAATACACTACCCTTTCCCAGAGTTAGGTTTATAAATCATAACAGACTCTTATTAGAAAAGATAACAATAGATGGGTTTACGTTTGAACACATAACAGTACCCAGACAGCACATCTTCCAAACAGGAGGTAGAAGAAATTGCATATTTTGAACGCAGCCACGTAGCTCCTTTAAATTAGTATTTTTGGGTTCCTTAGGGCTTGCTGACAAATAATATGTAAAACGTTACGCAAATAGTCCAGGAATTAATAAATTATATCCAAAATAAAATATTGGGGGTGCCTGACAGCATAAAATCATTTCTGCTCATAAGATTTTTTTTATAACGTGTTTGAAAAAAACCTTACGTTACATAAATAGCCTACCATGTAAACTCCAAATTGATTGGAGCGCAACAAATGAAAGCCTAACCACGATTGGTCGGGCTATAAATACTATCTTGGTTGTTAGGGGAGACGGGAAAAGATAACATTTTTTCAAACACTTGTCGAAACGTGGCTCATTGGCCAGTCTCGCTGATATACACACTTGGGAGCGTTAGTTCGAGACCACTTGTTCAAAATAGCTTGATAAAGCATCAGTGCGTTGAAGCCAGCATATATTTGGCTCAATAAAAGCCTGGAACATAGGCAGATGGAAGTTTGTGCCAGTTTGTGCCAGAATTCATTGCTAATCAACGTATCTGTGTTATTCGTATGAATTGTGGGACAGTGGTCTTGATGTACTGAGCAGTACCTGGGCAGAGATTTGCTGAATCCAGAGTCGGACAGCATACTCCTTGGTCTTTTTAGCTATCAGTGAGGTGTCTCCTGAGCCCAGAGGAGAATTCGAACAGAGGAGTCCTCTCCTGCCGCCATCACTCAAGATAAGCAGAGTTGGCCAGCTGAGCTCAACATTATGTCCCCTCATCTTGAAATAACTTTATAAAATCAACATTAAGAGGGGAATTTACTTGTCTTAAAATCAGGAACTGTGAACATCTCCAATAATAGTCCCTAAAGACAAACTATTGAAGTCATGATGACAAATACCAACAGAGCTTGAACAAAACAAAACCAGTATTACCTCATTTTACTACTACACAACTGACACACATAGAACATTTGTAATAATATATGTCACTACAATATTCATATTAAATACATTCTGTACATAACTTGTAATTTAAATTGATTGTGATTCCTGGTTCCCTTGTAGTTGAATCAGGACACATATTCATTCATGCCAGTAATGAATACATATTGTTATTTGAAAGTTTATTAGTGACTCTTTTAAGATATCTTTGTAGAGTGTTATATGTATGTGAGTGTCACCGTGTTGTCAAGAGTAGTGGATTAAATTAAATTGTTTATCTGTCTGTTGTTGTGACTTACACTTCACCATACTCATACCCTAGACACATAACGTAGCATCACACTATTCCAGAATAATTCTGACTGAGATATATAGATATGTGGTAGCAAGTAAGGTTATATATATAATATACTACTCTTATTAGATATATATATACCTTCACAGCTGATCTCAGTCAGTACACTAAGTCCCTTATAAATATTTATAACATCCCACTTCACCACATATATTGGGGTCTCGCTCTTGGGATTTTGAATCTTTCCCTATTAAAAATATTGGGGGTAATTCACTTCAGGGAATATAAGAATTAAAAGGTATCCTTGGGTGGAATTAAATAAAGTTGAGCTCACGGTGCCTGTGTTGTCCATTAGAGATTGAATAGTTGGTTAGACATTGTATTAAGTTACCTGATAGACAATGGCGGACCTGGCCAAATTTCGATCTGCTGCGGTTCAGACTGCAAAAGAGTTAGGATTAGATGGGCAAGTTATGGTTGCCTATGTTACTACGGAATGCGACAAATTTATTGAACGCGAAGAAAGAAGGTTTGAAGCCGAAAGAAAGTTAGAGGCTGACAGGGAAATTAAGAAGTTACAATTTGAAGCTGAGGCTGAGACTAAGAGGTTGCAGATTGAGGCTGAGGCTAAGAAATTGGAGGCAGAAGAAAGAAGACAGGCTGCAGAGAGGGAAGCAGAAAAGGAGGAGAAGAGATTACAAAGGGAACATGAGTTACGACTAAGGGAGTTTGAGTTTCAAGGCCATGCTCCTGAAAATGGTGCCAGTCCCTTTGCCTCTGATGCTACGGTTACTCAAGGAGCCTCAATCTCAGCTATGAACTTTCATTTAGATCATTTTGTTGAGAAAGACGATGATATTGAGAGCTATATAAATAGGTACGAACTATTAGCTACCACGTTGTCGTAGATTTCCGATAGGAGGATTAAGACTAGGTTTGGTCCCTTCTGAATAGGTTTGAATAGGTGATAGACTCAGTGAGAGTTAGTGAAAGGTAATAGAATTTCCACACACGTGAGATGATAGATTTGATATAGTGGCTGTCTCTGAAAGCGAAAAGAATTCTTCTCTCTCTCACCTATCTTCTACAACAGTTGTTACAGCATCAGACAGACTACACCAATATACATATTACGTATATTTCTATCACTCACAGGCACGCACATACACGTGACGACAGGTAAACACACAGACGTGGGAAAACTATAACAATGATATATATATTATCTAGAACGAGCTGACCAAACACGATTGTTTAGTTCAAGAGCGATTTTAATATCAGGAAAAAATCGGCTCACAACATCAAAGAAAGTACATCAAGGAAAATACATATACACATAGTCATAAAAAATCAAGGAAATGTTGCAAGGATGATAGCCCCGTTATAGTGTTAACTCTAGGTTTAGCCCGGCCCCGTTAAGAGAACAGATTTTGGCGCCCGAGTCACAGATACATAGGGTTTGAGTCTAAGAGTTTATCTTTGTTTTTATCTCGTAATTATATGCACAGAGTTTGAAAAAAAAAATCTGATTTAACCTAAGACAAAAACACAAGAACTCTAGCCTTAGCAACAAATTATGCAGATTGAAAAAAAACAAATAGGACAGCAACAGGGTGTCAAAGATATAATAGTGAAAAATATCACTCAAACCAGCGTACACTCATTCATTCCGCCATGGCTTCTCACACTAGTACTCACGACTTTGCTTGCTGCCTCTTGGAACACATTGATTTTAGATTTTCACACAGACTCAAAAAATGCAGTCTACTGCCAAGAAGTCCCCAGTTCCAAAAGACCTGTTTAACTTGGAGTCTCCGGGAACGACTACTTGGGTATGCAAATTTGTTCAAATGTCTGATTAAGTCACCTAACAATTATTCCAGGCGCGGGAGTTAACAGAGCACAGTGTCAATAGCGTAGGTTTCTAAAAAAAAAATGATGAATGTCAGGTCGGTGCCTTCCCTCAGTATAGGATTCACTTTAGTCACACCACAGATTTGTCCACAAGATATAATCTAGTCGGGAAATGATTGTAAATATTCACGCCACCAGGCAGCAAATTATATAGAGTTTCTAGAAGAAATTAAGTGCTGGCTCCAAGGTCCAGTATTTATCATTACAGTCTTTGAAAACCCGTTATAGGGATATTAGTATTTCTGTCTAACTTGCACCGTCAGATCAGTGTTACTTGAGAAAACCCACGTGGTTCAAAATAAGGACTGTCTATTTCTTCACAAGTATGGAAACTACTACTAGGTGCTGGTAAAGTTAGGGTCACCCCAAAACTTTCACTGTGTGGAGGAAAAATAACACATATAATATAATACACAGAATCTGAACTGGTTAAAACTTACATTTAAACTTGCAAGCAGAGAGCTTTGCTTATCATTTAAACTTCCCGTGACGTAAGTTATATTTAAAAATCAGCACTCCTCATAAATTAGGAACACGTGCGTATCCCGTCATCATTCATGAGGCTGGATTCTAGAGTTTATACGTTAGTTTAGAAAAATACACTCGACTGAGTATTAGCAGTTAAATTAAATTTATAAATAGCTACAATTGCCGTTATAAGCTAGAAATTTTAATTTTTAGTCTGCTTTCCACTGAATGCTTCCCTAGAAAATATAATAGCCTACCACTTTATTTCTCTTCTGCGCTAAAGAAATAGATTAAAATGAATTAAGCGATTTAACACTTTAACACTCACAAAATCTATATATCTATCATATTAATTACCTCAACCACAGAATTACAGGTAGTCGCACAACTTAAGAATAAAAATGCTGAAAATATTTCTGGAAGTCTAGAAGTTCGACAAATTGCCGAAACAAACTGAGATCTTCGCTAACAGCTATTCTGTTTTTTCGAGCGACCTATCTACTGTGGAGTCTATGAGCGAGAATGAAATTAAGTTTCAAACTTGGCCAATATCTTAAAATCAGACAAAGGGCCCAAACTTATTTCGCCAAGCGAAATTATCTCCCCTACTCCCAACATTTACGTCCGCTTAACGCGTGTCGTAACTGTCACCTACTGACCACGATGTACGCGTGTCAGTTTCAAATCCCAGACAGCCTGACTCCATTGCCCAAGTGAGCGCCGTGTCAGTTTGGGATTTTCCAGCCAAATGTCTGGATACTGCCCGGTGCAGATGTAAAGTATCACACCTCACCGGGACTAATGCCGAGAAGAAGCTCGCGCGCTCGGTGAGAATGTAGACGATTTGCTACGTCCTGTGTTCAGCGAACCGACTTATCACGCCTTATGACGCCCTGCAGCCCTGACATCTACGTAATATCGTCCTAGCGCGATTCTCAGTTTAAGAGAAAGGAAAACAGGTAAAGTTTGCGAATTATATGAAAATAATATTCGCAAAACGAATGGATGAAAAATATACAGGAAAAAGGAAAATACAGAGATAATAAAAGAGAGAATTCGGTGAAAGAATAGGAAGAAGATGTAGGAAATTAAATGAATATAAACCCTACGTGACAGAGCCTCCCCCCTTTAAGATATGGAAGCACTCCATGTCTACGTTATGGAGTTTAATTTCCTATAACCGTAGCTTCGGGGTGTCTGTCCTCTTCCCTCTCATCTTCCCCCTCCATCTCTGTCCAATTCCTACTCAAGTCCACTCCTCAAAGTTTCCTTCCCCCGGAATGTCTCCCATGCGCGCTTGAAAGAGCGTCGCCGCTTCTGACATTTTTGAAAGATTTCCTGTGATAGCGGTGGAATATCCCTGCCACTATCATCATCTTCGTCAGTTTTGGCGATCGTCAGGAGATGGTCGGAGGTTGGCACTGGTTTTTCCAAGTATCTCTTTAAGAGATTTAAATGGAAAACCTTCTCCTTTCCTTCAATAGAGATCTGGTAGTTAGCCTTAGAAATCTTTTTCAGGACGGTAAACGGCCCTTGCCATCCGATCTTCAGTTGGTTGTTCTCGGTAGGGAGCAACACCAAAACTTTCTCTCCTGCTTCCAGTTCTCTCTCTTCCGCGACTTTCCTGTATCGGTTAGCGTGCTTTGTGCGAGCTCGCTTAAAGTTAGTCGTTGCTAGGTCCCACCCTAGTTTCAACCTTTCCTTTAAAACCGACACATATTTACTTGCTGAGACGACTGTCTCATCCGCCTTCTCGTCTGTCAGAGACTGAAGTAAGGCTTCAAGCGGGCCCTTAATGGGTCTGCCAAATAAGAGTGTAGCTGGCGGAAATCCTGTGGAAGTATGAGGAGATTCTCTGTAGCCAAATAATGCTGCAGGAATACAGAGATCCCAATCTTCAGGTTTCACTTGTGCCAGCTTACTTAGCATCATGGTGAGGTTTCCATTAGCACGTTCCACGAGCCCATTTCCGGCCGGAGTATATGGCTTAGTGTGGATGTGCTGGGTCCTCAAGATCTTAACGATCTCATCCATCAACAGGTTTCGGTATGGAGATCCATTATCCGTCAACACTTGCTGAGGGAATCCCAACCGAGTGAAAATCTGCACGAGGGCTTCTGCGACATGCTTGGCATCTGCGCATGTTAGCGGGATAGCTTCTGCCCATAAAGTGCATGTATCGACTAAGGTCAGGATGAACCTGTTCCTTCTTTTAGTCCTTTCGAAAGGCCCTAAAATGTCGATCACAACCCGTTCGAATGGTGTTCCCATTATTGGCATTTCACCCATGTGGACTGGGGGTGCCCGTTGCTTGGGTGGCACACGTTGGCACTGGGCACAGGATTTGACATATCTGATAATATCAGTATTCACTCCTGGCCACCAATAATGAGTGGTTATACGTTGGTTTGTGGCGTTCTGTCCCATATGTCCGCTAAAGGGAAGAGAGTGCCCCATTTCTAGGATTTGGCTTCTGTACTGTTTCGGTACTAGGAGCTGGTTGTAACCTTGGTCAGGCTTGCCCGTTCTCCGATAAAGTACGCCATCCTCAGAAAAAATGTCCCCGTGCTGTTTGGGTTCCTTAGCCATGGGCAGTTTCCTAAAGCAGGGTGCCAAAGTAGGGTCCTTGTATTGCGCTTCTTTAAGTTCCATAGGTAACAAATTTGGCGCAGGCTCCCGTTCCTTCTTGGTTTGCCCTCTTGTAGTTACTGCTGCCACAATCGGCTCTTCCGGTTTCCCAATACACACGTATCTCCCGCCAAGTATGACTGGGTAGATGGGATCATCCATAACAGCCGCTTTGATCACACCTCTGACAAAGTCAGAGTGTATCTCCACCAATGCGATGGGAAGCGCTGTAGGTGCATCACTCTTACGAACTCCACAAAGTTTGACGGTCTCTCCTGTCTCTTGACCGGGTTTAACCAGGTTTCTGGCAACAATGCAATCATAAGAAAGCCCCGTGTCAAATAAGCAAGAAGTTTGAGAACCGTTCAAAGTAACAGTACCTCGCGTTGAGGGTCTATCCCCAACAGGTTGGGAATCACTGTCAATAATTCCGCCTTGCGAGACTGTCAATAAGCATCCGATGCGTTTAGGCTCGGTGTGCTCGGTCTGATCATATGTCCCGTGCTCAGGGGTTCTCCCTTTGCCACCTTGTCCTTTCTGGCTACGCTGCCATGTAGGGCGGTCGGGTTGATCAGACTGTTTGGGGTGGTTGGGGTACTTGTTCTTGTAGAACTTGGATTTTTCAGGAGGGGGGTTTTGAGGTCCAGTTTCTCTGTGGTTGTTTTGGTTAGAAGCCTGAGAAGATTGCTCTAGGTTATGTTTTCGAAAATGCTCCTCTGTCGGTTTCCGCTTTGTGGCCGGTAGTTCAGCCAGCGCATTGTGATAACGCTCAGACTTTTCCAAAATGTCTTCAAGTTTTTCTGCCCCCTGCTCAGCGAGAAATCTCCGGGTATCAGCAGACAAAGTGTTCTTTATTTGTTCAGTTAGAACAAGTTCCTCAAGACCTTCATAGGTAGAGGGGAGCTGCGAAAGCTCAAGGCACTTTGTTAGATATCCCTTAAGACGAGATGAGAACTGGTGAAAAGTTTCAGAATTCTCTTTCCGGCTGTTGCGAAACAGTTGCAAAAACTTGCGAGCGTTCATTTCAAAGCGCTCCAGTAACGCTTTCTTCAACACATCGTAGTCGTCTTGTTGGCTACTTTCCAGCTTAGAATAAACATCATAAGCAGAACCTTTTAGGGCCTGGGAAAGTTTCATATTCCAACGCGACCTCTCTAACCCGTACAGAGTTGCAATTTTCTCAAATTTTTCTAACCATGTGTCAATCTTCTCATTTGGACAAGGAAAAGATTCAAGAGTGAAAGACATAGCATTTAGTTGAAGAGATTGAGTGTTAGCAGGGTCAGTTAAGGAAGAATGAGGAGAAGACTCTCCATTGCTGGAGGTAGAGGCAGCGCCAAGACTTTGGACTTCTAGAGCCTTAAGAGCCAACTCATGCTGTCGTCGTTGCTCATTTTCTCTTTCCAAATGCTGTCTCTCCTTCTCTCTTTCCTCCTGCTGTCTTTCCTTCTCTCTTTCCTCATGTTGTCTCTGCTTCTCCTTCTCTCTTTCCTCATGCTGCATCCTGCGAATTTCCATTTCCTCGTCCATCTTCTTCTGCTGTAATAGCCGGTCTTCCGCTTCTTTCCTCTCCGCTGCTTCTTTTTCCTCTTTAGCTTCAGCTGCTTTCCTCTCCGCATCATATCTCTCAAGTTCGTCCCTGACAAAAGCTTTCGCTTCCTCTCCTTCCAGTCCCTCCTCTCTCGCTTCGTCCCTGAGGAGTTGTCTAAGCTTTGCCCTCTCGGCCATATTATGTCAGTGACTGAGACACGTGGAGATAGAAAATAGGAAAAAGAATAACCTGGTTCCTACCACTTACGAGAAAAAAAAAACCAAAAATTCAAAAGATGATATCCTTAACCCTGGGATACCTCCTCCAAAGTAAAATCTAACTATCGCTGCTATTATCGGCAATAAAGCACTTAATGCAAAACACGACTACGCCAACTAAATGGTAGTTAAGATAACTTCTGAAAAATAAGTTGCTACAGTGGAAAAGCAAAAGAATATTGCAAAAATTAAAGAGAAAAATAATCCCTTAATTTTTAAAAATCCACTATAAGTTCGCCCCTGAAGTCAGATCGGGTAAGGGAGGGAATTAATCTGGACAAAAAGTCCGAAACACACTCCTTAACTTAGTTCAAACGCCGTTCTGCCTCAGTACCCAGTGAATGTTATACACTCACCACTTTACCAGCATTTAGTATTACAATCAGCAGTTAACATATATCCCGACAAAATCAACCTGTAACCAAAATGTATATTATTTCAAAGATGCTGTGGAAAAAAAAAACTTATTAGTTTGTGTGGTCAGCACGCCCGTAAACAGATCGCTAGTCTAGGGGGTAATTTTTTTTTTTTTTTTTTAAATATAACAACTCACAAGACATCACACTCTTACTCTATTACAGAATAAGAATCTTAAATACAAAATCCAGATAGACGAGTCCACGTTTGTCGTACTCGTCTTCCTATTCTAAGTTCAAAGACCGGAAACGAGTCCCCATTTGTCGTACTCGTCTTCCTATTCTAAGTTCAAAAATCCGTCGGACGAGACCCCATTTGTCGTAGATTTCCGATAGGAGAATTAAGACTAGGTTTGGTCCCTTCTGAATAGGTTTGAATAGGTGATAGACTCAGTGAGAGTTAGTGAAAGGTAATAGAATTTCCACACACGTGAGATGATAGATTTTGATATAGTGGCTGTCTCTGAAAGCGAAAAGAATTCTTCTCTCTCTCACCTATCTTCTACAACAGTTGTTACAGCGTCAGACAGACTACACCAATATACATATTACGTATATTTCTATCACTCACAGGCACGCACATACACGTGACGACAGGTAAACACACAGACGTGGGAAAACTATAACAATGATATATATATTATCTAGAACGAGCTGACCAAACACGATTGTTTAGTTCAAGAGCGATTTTAATATCAGGAAAAAATCGGCTCACAACATCAAAGAAAGTACATCAAGGAAAATACATATACACATAGTCATAAAAAAATCAAGGAAATGTTGCAAGGATGATAGCCCCGTTATAGTGTTAACTCTAGGTTTAGCCCGGCCCCGTTAAGAGAACAGATTTTGGCGCCCGAGTCACAGATACATAGGGTTTGAGTCTAAGGGTTGTCTTTGTTTTATCTCGTAATTATATGCACAGAGTTTGAAAAAAAAAATCTGATTTAACCTAAGACAAAAACACAAGAACTCTAGCCTTAGCAACAAATTATGCAGATTGAAAAAAACAAATAGGACAGCAACAGGGTGTCAAAGATATAATAGTGAAAAATATCACTCAAACCAGCGTACACTCATTCATTCCGCCATGGCTTCTCACACTAGTACTCACGACTTTGCTTGCTGCCTCTTGGAACACATTGATTTTTAGATTTTCACACAGACTCAAAAAATGCAGTCTACTGCCAAGAAGTCCCCAGTTCCAAAAGACCTGTTTAACTTGGAGTCTCCGGGAACGACTACTTGGGTATGCAAATTTGTTCAAATGTCTGATTAAGTCACCTAACAATTATTCCAGGCGCGGGAGTTAACAGAGCACAGTGTCAATAGCGTAGGTTTCTAAAAAAAAAAATGATGAATGTCAGGTCGGTGCCTTCCCTCAGTATAGGATTCACTTTAGTCACACCACAGATTTGTCCACAAGATATAATCTAGTCGGGAAATGATTGTTAATATTCACGCCACCAGGCAGCAAATTATATAGAGTTTCTAGAAAGAAATTAAGTGCTGGCTCCAAGGTCCAGTATTTATCATTACAGTCTTTGAAAACCCGTTATAGGGATATTAGTATTTCTGTCTAACTTGCACCGTCAGATCAGTGTTACTTGAGAAAACCCACGTGGTTCAAAATAAGGACTGTCTATTTCTTCACAAGTATGGAAACTACTACTAGGTGCTGGTAAAGTTAGGGTCACCCCAAAAACTTTCACTGTGTGGAGGAAAAATAACACATATAATATAATAAACAGAATCTGTACTGGTTAAAAACTTACATTTAAACTTGCAAGCAGAGAGCTTTGCTTATCATTTAAACTTCCCGTGACGTAAGTTATATTTAAAAATCAGCATTCCTCATAAATTAGGAACACGTGCGTATCCCGTCATCATTCATGAGGCTGGATTCTAGAGTTTATACGTTAGTTTAGAAAAATACACTCGACTGAGTATTAGCAGTTAAATTAAATTTATAAATAGCTACAATTGCCGTTATAAGCTTTTTTAGTCTGCTTTCCACTGAATGCTTCCCTAGAAAATATAATAGCCTACCACTTTATTTCTCTTCTGCGCTAAAGAAATAGATTAAAATGAATTAAGCGATTTAACACTTTAACACTCACAAAATCTATATATCTATCATATTAATTACCTCAACCACAGAATTACAGGTAGTCGCACAACTTAAGAATAAAAATGCTGAAAATATTTCTGGAAGTCTAGAAGTTCGACAAATTGCCGAAACAAACTGAGATCTTCGCTAACAGCTATTCTGTTTTTTTCGAGCGACCTATCTACTGTGGAGTCTATGAGCGAGAATGAAATTAAAGTTTCAAACTTGGCCAATATCTTAAAATCAGACAAAGGGCTGAAACTTATTTCGCCAAGCGAAATTATCTCCCCTACTCCCAACATTTACGTCCGCTTAACGCGTGTCGTAACTGTCACCTACTGACCACGATGTACGCGTGTCAGTTTCAAATCCCAGACAGCCTGACTCCATTGCCCAAGTGAGCGCCGTGTCAGTTTGGGATTTTCCAGCCAAATGTCTGGATACTGCCCGGTGCAGATGTAAAGTATCACACCTCACCGGGACTAATGCCGAGAAGAAGCTCGCGCGCTCGGTGAGAATGTAGACGATTTGCTACGTCCTGTGTTCAGCGAACCGACTTATCACGCCTTATGACGCCCTGCAGCCCTGACATCTACGTAATATCGTCCTAGCGCGATTCTCAGTTTTGAGAAAGAAACAGGTAAAGTTTGCGAATTATATGAAAATAATATTCGCAAAACGAATGGATGAAAAATATACAGGAAAAAAATGAAATACAGAGATAATAAAAGAGAGAATTTGGGTGAACGAATAGGAAGAAAATGTAGGAATTAAATGATTTATAAACCCTACGTGACACCCACGTATGGGTTAGAGAGAGAAAGGTGGAGCTTAAAGTTATCTCAGGGACTTCGTGGGGCAGCTTATGAAGTTTTTGCAAAAATGAGCAGAGGTGATCAGGAAAATTATGACATGCTAAAGCAGGCTCTTTTGTTAAGGTATGAAAAGAATGCAGAGTTTTACAGAAAAAAATTTAGGAATGCTAAACTACTGTCAGGTGAAACCTATCACCAGTTCTCTGCACGAATAGAGACATACTTGGAGAAATGGACTTCTGGGGAAAACCCAAGATCTTAAGGAAATGGTCCTTATAGAGCAACTAAGAGAGTCCATGGCTCCAGACCTGAGAAAGTTTCTCATGGAACAAGGTGCAGAGAGGCTGGGTGAGTTGCTAAATGTTGCTGAAAGGTATCAAGCAGCTCAAGCAGAGGTAACAGGTAATAAAAAAGAAACAGGTGGATAACTTTAGGGCACCACAGAACTTTAATAAATTTGATCCTAGGGATCAAAATAAAGGTAAGCACCAATTTGATAGGCCACGGTATGACAATAAAAATAAATTCCCACAATTCGATGAAAGGAAATATGATGAAAGAAAATCTTTCAACCAAGGAAAAAGGTGGTGTAAAAATTGTCAGATGGACAATCATGACACTGACCGTTGCAGAAGGAAACCTGTGTATATGGCAACCCTTCAGGTCAGGTCGACCTCAAGACAGGAGGAGGATATTATGTTAGATACCACTCCAGAAGAGATGAGGAAGGCACAGGCTGGGGATAAAACACTCAAGCCTTGTTTCAGAAAATTGTCAACTTGTCATACAACTCCAGGCAAGGGAGACTTTTACATGAAAAACAAGTTGATGTATAGGAAGACTGGAGCTAGATCCAATGGTCACGGACAGCTGGTTCTTCCAAAAAGATACAGGACAGACTTAATAAGGAGTCTACATGTGAAACCAGATGGGGACCATGAGAAAATAGGTACCATCATTCAAAAGGTGGCTCACAATTATTATTGGCCCAAAGCAAGATGGGACATTGAGAACTTTGTAGAAAGGTGTAGTATAGCACATGAGGGAACACCCACAAGTGGGAACATGGATCAGGACCTGGACACGCCATGGGGCAAAATCAGGCCTGACAATAAAAGGAAAAATAAATTGATAAGTGGACCAAATGGAATGGGAAGCCCCTTTTCACGGACAAGCTTCACTTAACTGTTTTACAATGGCCACTATGCGGAGAGTGCAAAAAGATGTCTTACCCCAGGATAAGCCGACAATCCCTCAATCGGACTTAAACAAACTGGAGGAAGAATATGTAGAGAGGAAATCTCTCATCAAGAATTTTAAGTGGGGAGACAGCCCCAAAAGAAAAATTGGTAGCGGTCGTTTTGTGAATGATAATTCTGGGAGGAAAAATCATCACTATAAAGCTTCAAGTGGAAGAGACCATACCGGTGCATGGACAAATAGGTCCACACAATTAAAGGTCCATATGTAGCTTTGTTAAGAACGTGGACTGATGAAAAGGCAGAGGAAAACATTACATCTTCATACCAATATGTGAATGAGCTGACCACTCGGTTGAAAAACTGGCTGGAAACTTGCCAATGAAAATTTGAAACAAGCCAGGAAGAAACATGCTGCCTATTATAACAGGAAGGCGAAAGACAGAAATTTGGCTGTGGGAGAGAAAGTACTGCTTCTTTTGCCTGGGAGTCAGAATAAGTTACAAATTGGATGGCAGGGTCCATATACAGTTCTAGAGAAGGTGTCTAGAACAAATTATAAGATAGATAAGAAGGGGAAAGAAAAAATCTATCATGTGAATCTCCTGAAGAAATATTTGGAAAGAGAACATCAGGAAGAGACACACTTGTTGACCTTGTCCATCGCCATGGAGATGAAAAAGGAACCACTTTCATCATTTGAATATCCATTACACCCCTGTGAGACAGCAGCACAGGTGAAAATCAGTACACATTTAACGAAAACTCAGAAAGAGAGAGTGCAACAGGTTCTGAATAATCATGCAGAGGTGTTAACAGACCGACCAGGGCATACAAACCTATTGGAATATGATATGAAACTCATAGACTCCACACCTGTCTGTATGAAACCATATTCGATTCCGTTTGCTAAGGAAAAAGCTTTGAAGGAAGAGATAGACTATCTGTTGAAGGAAGGAATTATTTCGCACAGTGAGTCTTCGTATAGTTCCGGTGTTGTACTCTTAAGGAAGCCCTCTGGAGAACATAGACTCTGTATAGATTACCGGAGACTGAATGCTATTACAGAAGGACAGGTGGATCCATTGCCGGATACAAATCAGCTGTTTGCCAGACTAAATAAAGCTAAATATTTCTCAAAAGTGGATCTGAGTAAAGGATACTATCAGATTCCAGTAAAGCCTGAGGTTAGACCATACCTAGCTTTTAGTACCTCAGAAGGACACTATGAGTTTAATAGATTGCCATTTGGATTGAAGAATGCGCCTAGTGTCTTCTCTAGAATGATGAGAAAATTATTGGATCCTCTGAATAATCCCTGTATAACAAATTTTATGGATGATATCCTTATAGCAACAGAAACATTTGAGGAACACATTGACTCTCTGAACATGCTGTTTGATCGACTTAGGGAGGCAAATTTAACAGCCCGACCAACCAAATGTTGCGTTGGATGTAAAGAATTGGAATTTTTGGGACACACAGTTTATCAGGGAAACATGACCCCTGACCCAAAGAATTTAGAGAAACTACAGAAAGCCCCGAGACCACAAACCAAGAAGGACGTGAGATCCTTTGTCTCATTATGTGGTTTCTACCAGAAGTATATCAAAAACTTTAATTCCATATGTGCACCTTTAACGGAATTGACACGTAAAGGACTTCCAGATCGCATTACATGGACACCACAATGTGAAATGACTTACCAAGAATTGAAGGAAAAGCTCACAAGTAAACCCATTTTGAAATTACCTGACTTAAGTCAAGAATTCATAGTAAGGACGGATGCAAGTAATATTGGGTTAGGTGCAACTTTACTACAGAAATCAGATGCATTGGATGGGGAATTAAGCCCAGTGGCATATGCTAGCAGAAAGTTGAATAAAGCTGAAATCAACTACTCAACTAGCGAAAAAGAATGTCTTGCAGTAATATGGGCAATAAAGAAATTCAATATTTATCTATATGGGAAGGCATTTAAGTTGCAAACTGACCACAAACCTTTATCGTTTTTAGCACAGGCTAAGCATGAGAACTCTAGGTTACTCCGATGGTCTTTGCTTCTGGCTCCATATAATTTTAGCATTGAATATATATCTGGAAAAACCAATCTGGGAGCGGATTTTTTAAGCCGCCATCCGTGTGATGAGAATCACCGTAAACCCCAGAAATAATAATAAATTTCTCTATGTGTATATAGAATAAAGGACTGACATATAATGTCTGTTTTAAGAGGGGAGGTGTCATGGAATATTCTAATCCACATATATAAATTATCAATTAAATATGAAGCCTAACAAATAAAATTAATAAAGAGAAGAGCAATGGTAAAATGACAGTGCTGTCACAAGGAATGTACTCGAAATCCCCCTTGTTTTCTGCTTCGTCTGCAAATTGTAACGCTTTCACGTTGATATAAAAGCTTACTGTATTATTACCCGCCTTCTTCAATGAAACGTGTGCTGCATTTCTAAGAAAAACATTGAGACGTACTGCGTAATGACCTAAATTAATCCTAACATTAATTATATTACGTTACCAAAACGAACGAACAGATGGACAAAAGGATAGCGAGAGGGGAGGGCTGAAAATCAGGAACGCATGCAACACGCGACGCGCGATATACAAATGCTGCCATCACGCGTGTAAGTCTACATGCACTAATTTTTTTTTTTCAGACGGACAGTGATAAAATACACTACCCTTTCCCAGAGTTAGGTTTATAAATCATAACAGACTCTTATTAGAAAAGATAACAATAGATGGGTTTACGTTTGAACACATAACAGTACCCAGACAGCACATCTTCCAAACAGGAGGTAGAAGAAATTGCATATTTTGAACGCAGCCACGTAGCTCCTTTAAATTAGTATTTTTGGGTTCCTTAGGGCTTGCTGACAAATAATATGTAAAACGTTACGCAAATAGTCCAGGAATTAATAAATTATACCCAAAATAAAATATTGGGGGTGCCTGACAGCATAAAATCATTTCTGCTCATAAGATTTTTTTTATAACGTGTTTGAAAAAAACCTTACGTTACATAAATAGCCTACCATGTAAACTCCAAATTGATTGGAGCGCAACAAATGAAAGCCTAACCACGATTGGTCGGGCTATAAATACTATCTTGGTTGTTAGGGGAGACGGGAAAAGATAACATTTTTTTTCAAACACTTGTCGAAACGTGGCTCATTGGCCAGTCTCGCTGATATACACACTTGGGAGCGTTAGTTCGAGACCACTTGTTCAAAATAGCTTGATAAAGCATCAGTGCGTTGAAGCCAGCATATATTTGGCTCAATAAAAGCCTGGAACATAGGCAGATGGAAGTTTGTGCCAGTTTGTGCCAGAATTCATTGCTAATCAACGTATCTGTGTTATTCGTATGAATTGTGGGACAGTGGTCTTGATGTACTGAGCAGTACCTGGGCAGAGATTTGCTGAATCCAGAGTCGGACAGCATACTCCTTGGTCTTTTTAGCTATCAGTGAGGTGTCTCCTGAGCCCAGAGGAGAATTCGAACAGAGGAGTCCTCTCCTGCCGCCATCACTCAAGATAAGCAGAGTTGGCCAGCTGAGCTCAACATTATGTCCCCTCATCTTGAAATAACTTTATAAAATCAACATTAAGAGGGGAATTTACTTGTCTTAAAATCAGGAACTGTGAACATCTCCAATAATAGTCCCTAAAGACAAACTATTGAAGTCATGATGACAAATACCAACAGAGCTTGAACAAAACAAAACCAGTATTACCTCATTTTACTACTACACAACTGACACACATAGAACATTTGTAATAATATATGTCACTACAATATTCATATTAAATACATTCTGTACATAACTTGTAATTTAAATTGATTGTGATTCCTGGTTCCCTTGTAGTTGAATCAGGACACATATTCATTCATGCCAGTAATGAATACATATTGTTATTTGAAAGTTTATTAGTGACTCTTTTAAGATATCTTTGTAGAGTGTTATATGTATGTGAGTGTCACCGTGTTGTCAAGAGTAGTGGATTAAATTAAATTGTTTATCTGTCTGTTGTTGTGACTTACACTTCACCATACTCATACCCTAGACACATAACGTAGCATCACACTATTCCAGAATAATTCTGACTGAGATATATAGATATGTGGTAGCAAGTAAGGTTATATATATAATATACTACTCTTATTAGATATATATATACCTTCACAGCTGATCTCAGTCAGTACACTAAGTCCCTTATAAATATTTATAACATCCCACTTCACCACAATATTTGAGAACTACATTTACTGTTAGAAAAGGAATGTCTTAGATCTGTTGTGGTGTGTTCAGTGTTGCAGAAGGCTGTCAATTTACTAATATCGCATTCCATTGGCTTTAGTGTCGACTTGAGAAGGCTAATTTCTGTTTTGAAGTGGTTGCTAAAATGAGTTGCCGTGAGGGAGCAGCTTTTTGGTAAAGAGTTTAGTGACTTTGATTTGTGTGTTAGTGTTCTAATGGCTGATCAGACTTCTTTACTGTTTGCTTTGTCTTGAATCATCTTTCTGAAATGTAGTTTCTTTTCCTGACGAATGAGATATTGTACTTTGTTTCTAAGCATCCGATACCTGCTGAAATCTTTGAGCTTATGTGCTTCGTCCCGCTCTCTCATTGTTGATAGTATTTCGTTGGTTATCCATGGGGTCTTTCTGATGTTTTTGACCCGAGCCTGCTTTATAGGAACATGTTTGTCGAATACGTTGTTGAAAGTTTGTGTCCAGTATGTTATGGCTTCTTCTGGATGCGGAAGTTGGTACACGTATGAGAGAGGGGATATTTGTAGGTCTTGTAGGAATAATTGAATGTTAAAGTTTTTGAAATTCCTGTAATGGACTGTGATGTGTTCCGTTTTAGGTGCTTTAAACCCCTTTCTCGTCCAGGTACAGCAAATAGGATAGTGGTCACTTAATGATGTCTGTGGGACTATGCATTCTATAATGTTTTCTGGGCAGGTCGTATAGATATGATCAATTAGTGTAGATGATGAGTCTGTTACTCTCGTGGGTTGATTGATTAACTGTATGAGGTTGTATGAGATGGTGATATCATTCCACGTGTTGTTCGGTTTGTGAAGGTCAATATTGAAATCCCCCAGTAGAATAATTTCCTTCGAAGAAGCCCAAACGTTGTCCATCATTCGTGAGAATGTGTCAAACCATACAGCAGAAGAGCTAGGGTTTCGGTACAGGTAACCAATTAGAACGGGGGTCAGGTTGGGGAGTTTTATTTTCAGCCATAAACATTCAATGCCAGTATGTTCTAGATCATCACGGCGTCTGTACTGAAGAGATGTTGAGATGTATATGACTAGCCCTGTTTCATGTTGTCTGTTAGGATCCCTGCGAATGGTGGTGAATCCATTAATCCTAATTTCGTCATCTGTAATTTTGTCATTGAGACGGGTTTCAGAAAAACCAAATATGTGGAAGTTTTGTTGGAGGGAGGTGGAGACTTCAGAAAGCTTACCTAGCAGGTGGTAAATGTTTAAATGACCAATTTTAAGCCCTGATAGTTTAAGCCATGAATTAGTGGTATTGCCTATATTTTGATTAGAGTTTTTGCACTCGGACATGATAATAGTCAATAGGAAAGAAGTAATGAGGGGAGTAGGAATGAGTAAGAAGCAATAAAATTGGTACACAATGGTTTATACAAAATTGTAGACAAGTAATAAAATATGCACTGCTAGAGTCCGTGGACACTGTTTACAGTATCTTAATCTCTGCAAAAAGTGTGGTTTTTATCTTAAAATACAGTCTGTTCCGAACAAAAAGGAATATTTTTACTTCAACCACAGTCAATGTAGAGAATTAATCCTCCCGGGACAGTTGAAGGTCCACGCTGTGACTTAGTTAGTTTTGTGAGGATTTCCTAATTTTCCTCAATATGAAAAAACGAAGGTGCAGATGTATAAAAGATGTAAAAGAGAATGGTGAGCGTAGGAATGAGAGGAATAAGCACAGAGATAATAATAATAAGAAAACAATAGTATTAATACGATAGAATTATTACTAAATCGGAAACAAATTTAGATACGCCCTGCTCTGACGAACAGAAAGAAATGTTTAAACAGACAATGTAATAAAAAAAAATAAAAAAATTATTAACATCCAAAAGTGACAGTTAAAAGTTCAACGCTGATACTCAGCTATTTCTTTTATCTCAGGACAAAGGTCACTAAAGTGCTTCCGAAGAGAACGCGTCAGGTCGAATGTTACACTGCAAACTTGTTTTAAAAAAAACAGTTTTAAGTTGCTTGGTTTTAATCAAAATGATAAGATGGCTAAAAGGAAGAGACGATCGCGTCATTCACAGCGAGCAAGCGAGACTATAGAAGAAGCAGTAATGTAATACGTGTAACAGAAACAACACACTTTAATTAAAAACCTGCCAATTTTGGCGGGTTGTTGCTAATCATTATTAATTAATTCTAATTGTAACCCATCAAACTCTGAAACATGGAGAACAAACAAACAAACAACCAAGAACCTACAGACTTTTTATAAATGGGTGATTGCGTAGAAACGAGGGCTTGAAATGGTACCACAAGAACACCAATGTAGAACTGATGAAACGAAACAGACATGTAAACGAGGGCTTGAAATGGTACCACAAGAACACAAATGTAGAACTGATGAAACGAAACAGACATGTAAACGAGGGCTTGAAATGGTACCACAAGAACACCAATGCAGAACTGATGAAACGAAACAGACATGTAAACGAGGGCTTGAAATGGTACCACCAGAACACAAGTGCAGAACTGATGAAACGAAACAGACATGTAAACGAGGGCTTGAAATGGTACCACAAGAACACAAGTGCAGAACTGATGAAACGAAACAGACATGTAAACTGGGCTTGAAATGGTACCACAAGAACACCAATGTAGAACTGATGAAACGAAACAGACATGTAAACGAGGGCTTGAAATGGTACCATAAGAACAGCAATGCAGAACTGATGAAACGAAACAGACATGTAAACGAGGGCTTGAAATGGTACCACAAGAACACAAGTGCAGAACTGATGAAACGAAACAGACATGTAAACGAGGGCTTGAAATATTGTGACGTATGTCTAGTTCCACAAGTAAATTTTCCCTGATTTGATGGATGATTAAAGGGACTTTTAGCTTTTCATAACATTAAAGCCCCTGAACATTTGTTGTAACTTTGTTGTTTTGCCAGAGCGAACCGATTCCACCGGGGCTCATTAAGTATGCGGCATGAGATCTAAAGACACTGAGACGATCCCCAGAACAGAGAAGCTAGTTCTCGCAGGAATTTCTCATCTCCGTGCGAACACTGAACCGCTCGCAAGATGGACCAGAGCGGTCAGAAGAAAGCGGAGGCAGCGAACAGAGCAACGTCTCGCAGGAAGATGACACGGCAGTGCGAACCAGAGTAGACGAAGAAAGCTTCTTGCAGACCTCGCACTTCTGTGGCAACCGGCAGACTTGCCCGAAAGACTGAGAAACAGGAGAGACGGAGATCGGAAGCCAGGGGGCAATCGCGGTTAACACGACGGCTAGAAACCTCGACTTTTCCTGGGTTCTAAAGAGGCGCTAGAATCTAACAGGTCCCACTCATCTTGAATTCCATTTAGATATATACAGACCCTGAAGAATGCAACTTTATCACTCGTTTCGCCAGACCTTGACAGAAGCACTAGCATAGTGAAATCCTGTTTGATTCACTCTGGATACTCAACTTATTTGCAGTGAATTCTGTTCTGTGCTAAACGGTATAATATATTTGTTTTAAAGAGATCAGTGGTCTAGTCCATTCATTCATTTTATTTCACTGGATTTTGTGATTAACTTAAAGCTATTAAATTAAACTTATCTCAGATAGTTCCAGTGGAATAGGTAATGAAATATCTATTATATTATTTCCCAAAATGATAGATACTTAAATGCTTAAAGTAACATTTAAAGACGCGAGGGAATTTATAACTAAATTTAATTGAGTTTAGTTCTAGTTTTTACGTATGTTTTAACTATTAAATTCGCGTGGAGTTCTTCCTGAATTTAAAAAAAATTATAGACGCGAGTGTATAAATAGTTAACTGTAAATTTATCGCGCTTTGGAAATGATACTTGATTTTCGGTATGAATTATATGTTTTCTATCTTTTATCTAGAGTGATCGTTACCTTAGCGATCCCAGCAAGAAGAAGTACAACCTGGTAAAGAGTCCCCAGACTCAGTTCTTAAACCCCCTTCCAGAATCGGATGAGACTGTGTATTAAATTTTAAATCTTTGAGGCGATCCTATGTTTGGGATCCAGCTATCTAAATTAATAGAAAGAAAGCACCCCTATTGACAAATTTAAACACCTCACCAAGTATATTCAGTTGTAACTGGAAGAAGAACAATCGCCAGAGTTTTTTAAATTAAAATTACTGCTACAGAGAGAGAGAGAGAGAGAGAGAGAGAGAGAGAGAGAGAGACAGAGTACATATTTACCTGAACTGTGACGGTACCTAGTTTTTCCTCACCGGATTTAAAACCTACCTCACTGGACAGTTGTAGTCACCTCGGTTTTTTAAAGAAGAAGGTTCACCGCCAGCGGTGAAATCTAAGAAGCCAAACCCCATTCTCACCAGTATCTCAATATGTCAAGTGTTAATTGGTGAGTTTTTTTTGTATAATTCTATGGATTGCCTGCTTCTAAGATCGGTAAGTCTGTGTGTGAGTTTGTGTGTTGGCCAGCACGTGCGTGCATGACTAAAAGGAGATTTATGTGCAACTATTTTAATTGCTGTACCTGGTAGACACTTTGTTAGTTATTCCTTACATGGTTCACTTTATAAGTGGGATTTCTTAACCTCCTAGTCTGCTTAGTAGAAGGGAAAACAGTTAAAGATAATAGGACTAGTTTCCTAATCCCTCTTTTCAGGATAGATTAATTGACTGTTGGGTTAACTTATCTACTTCTGTTAACTACCTGTCATTTGGACCGGTTTCCTTTTTCCATTTTTCTGTACAAGAGGGAAGGGCATATTGAACACTACTCCTCAACAACCCCCCACCCTCATTGTTTTTTTTGTATTTTGAAACTTCGATTTCTGCATGTAAATTGATAATTGTTTGTGACTTGATTTTTTTAAATGCTAAATAAAAGGAATAAAACTTTTAGCATTTGTGTTGGCAGGCCCAAACCCAAACTTTCCCATATTCGTTATCGTAGTTTGTATTCACGTGCGTCTGTGTGTCTGAAGCACCAAATCGGTATGAGCGCAGTTGTGAGTCTGGAAACTGGCAAATAATTGTTTGTCCAGAAGAGTTTTTTTGGAGTAGAATTGAGAGGCAAATTGTCGTAAAACAGTCTGTCCTTACTCTTCCCAGCACTCTGTGAATAAACTATTTACTTCTAAAACCATTACTATCACATAGCCTTTTCCATCATTCTCCACTTTAAACAGGACCACTATTTCCAAGACTCTTCCTCTCAAATAAATTTACGACAAATGGTACCACAAGAACACAAATGTTGAACTGATGAAACGAAACAGACATGTAAACGAGGCTTGAAATGGTACCACAAGAACACAAGTGCAGAACTGATGAAACAGAACAGACATGAGCAAGTGGAACACGAGAATAGAAGAAGACTTTGGCCATTGATAGGAGACAGACAGACAGACACACACACACATTGAGGAAACATGTTGACAGTTCTAGTTCTGGAATCACCAGGGTAAGAGACATAGAGGCTGACGGACGAACATATAGAGAAGAGAACTGGAAACAGATATGAACGAGATAACAAAGACATAGAAGACCATAATGGCACGTGACAAGCAGACTTGCCGTTAGTTTGTTGAAGGCCTATCTAGCATCCAGTTTGGTTTCTTACTCAAAATAAAAACTCACTACGACCAAGACTGAACACCGATATTTCTATCTGTTCAGGACATTAATCCTTCAAAATGAAAAAAAAAAACACCATTGTGAGGCGATATACCTAGTTATTAATGCAAGAGCAGTGATTAGAAAAACAAAACAAAACATTGAAGTACATGTCCCAAACTCGAAGGTTATGGAGAAAAAAACCCCAATAGATTAACGATGAAATGGCAGTCTAACAATATCATAACACAATATAACAAAATCATCACTAGATGTAACAATAGTATGACACACGATAACAATAGCATATTATAGTTTAACCATAACGCGGTAGTTTAACAAGAGTTTGATATATTCAAATAAACATACCACCCTCTATAAGCCAGTGACAATTATATGGGGATCCAATGAAACCAAATACTTAATGAAGATCTGAACCAAATATTTGAGTGAAGATCCGCGCTAGAACAATTTTATGTGTGGACAAAGTTGATGTCAAATCTGTATGAAGTCGGTGAAAGTGGGTACCAGCGTCATACGTGAAAACTGATCTCAAAATATTCATTACTCTTATCTTCTTCGTGTTAAATAATACTCCATTTTCAGAACAACATCGTGAGCGGGCTCAGGTCCAAACAACATATGAGGCATTGGCGAATCTTCAGTTGTTCAATGAGGGAGGGGGAAATAATTTTGTAAAAATGCAATGCTTGCAGTATACAGTAATACTAAATAAAAAGTATTATTTATAAACCTCTTTCTTCCCCCTTTTTTATAGTCTATGTCTTAGGGTCCTTATAATTTATTTGTCCGCATGTCATTTCTCTTGAGACGCTTGTTTGTGAACCATATTTAAACCACTACCAGTGGTGTTGTTCTCGAGTTATTGAGCATCTTAGAAGCTAAAACAATTAGAAGACAATGTGACAACAGGAAAGAAAAATAGATAAAGCAATAAAGGATGACACAGAGTGATGGTACTGAAAAAGTTAACAGTATTGTGTACAATAAGAAGTCATCAATAGATTTCAAAAACTGCGTTAATGACAAAGGTTGTGGACAAACATGTTTGATGAATCTAATAATAGCAGGGGAAAACACATTTATAAACTTAAGTAGAATCTACACACATGTAATGGTCTTCCAGAAACAAAACTATTACAAATCTAGTATTAAAGCAAATGTGACAACTGTATGTGAAGTTCACTCTTTAAATCTCTCTATTTAGTTATAATATCAGATGGAATACGCTAATCAGAAATAAACAACAGATAAGGGGTCGAAGAGGCTAAGAGGTATGTCTTCCGTCTCGCATTCTAGAGGTCCTGTGTTCGATTCCCAGTTGAGGGAATATAATTTATGAATTTAGTTTTCAAAATCAGTGGTCCTAATGATGTCATACTCCCCCCCCCCCCCCCCCCAAGTCTCCTGGGTAGTGAGACCGTAAGCCTAGCCGTCTCGGATAAGGGAGAAAGAAAAAGAGGTGCCGTGTGCAAGTTGTGCACGTTAAAAAAATTCCACGGCAGTTGGAAATCGTAAAGAGTAGGTCTATCAGGTCGAGCTGTCCTGACAACATTTAAAAATTAGAAACCTACCCACTAAAAAATTACTTATAGAATGTGTGATTCCTATATACACACCGGGACTCTCGGCCGGGCTACGAAGTTCGTGCACTGTGCTGAGATCCTCCTTGATTGATCTAAGGAAGGATATCGGAGCACTGATTGAGTTGTCCGTGTGCAATGAAGATTGTCAGCAAAACCAAACCAAACAACAGATAACTCAATTAAGACATTCATACAATCTCAGAGCAATCGCTTCAACAATATTTTCAATATACGTAATTTTTACAGCCGCAGTGGGCTATGGACGACTGTTACTTTTACAACCGCAGTGGGCTATAGATGACTGTTACTTTTACAACCGTAGTGGGCTATAGACGACTGTTACTTTTACAACCGTAGTGGGCTATAGATGACTGTTACTTTTGCAACCGTAGTGGGCTATAGATGACTGTTACTTTTACAACCGTAGTGGGCTATAGAGGACTGTTACTTTTGCAACCGTAGTGGGCTATAGATGACTGTTACTTTTACAACCGTAGTGGGCTATAGATGACTGTTACTTTTACAAATGTAATGGGCTGTAGACGACTGTTACTTATACAACCATTGTGCGCTATGGACGACTGTTACTTTTACAACCGTAGTAGGCTATAGATGACTGTTACTTTTACAACCGTAGTGGGCTTAAACGACTGTTACTTTTACAACCGTAGTGGGCTATAAGATATCTCCTCTTAGTTTCGTGGAAGACAGTATGTCAGATAGCAGGTGAACTCTGGTCATAATGAACTGTTTCTGTACTGGTTTTAAGTGATGTGTGAATAGCTCTCGCGGCTAGTGTCCGCAGGGATTTTTGAGAGCAGTGTTAAGAGAACGGTAGATTCTCGTGACTGTGTGAACGGGGTGTGTTCCCGTGGGTTCAGTGTATGCAGGGTTTTTGACTGAGGTGGTCAGCCCTAAGGTGTTTGTGTGCAGGGTTTTTGACTGAGGTGGTCAGCCCTAAGGTGTTTTTTGGATAATGTATGCCTGCGCAGGGCTATAGAGATTTGGTAGGCCTTGATTATTATATATCTGCCGTAGATGCAGTATTTGTGCACTGATGTGAAGTATAGAGATTTTGTAGGCCTTGATTATTATATATCTGCCGTAGATGCAGTATTTGTGCACTGATGTGAAGTATAGAGATTTTGTAGGCCTTGATTATTATATATCTGCCGTAGATGCAGTATTTGTGCACTGATGTGAAGTATAGAGATTTTGTAGGCCTTGATTATTATATATCTGCCGTAGATGCAGTATTTGTGCACTGATGTGAGTATAGAGATTTTGTAGGCCATGATTATTATATAACTGCCGTAGACGCAGTCTTTGTGCACTGATGTGGAGTAGAGATTTTGTAGGCCATGATTATTATATATCTGCCGTAGACGCAGTCTTTGTGCACTGATGTGGAGTAGAGATTTTGTAGGCCATGATTATTATATAACTGCCGTAGACGCAGTCTTTGTGCACTGATGTGGAGTAGAGATTTTGTAGGCCATGATTATTATATAACTGCCGTAGACGCAGTCTTTGTGCACTGATGTGAGGAGTAGAGATTTTGTAGGCCAGGATGTGTAAGGGCCGTATGGTGTGTTAACTACATTATGAAGATTCATGTTTCGATGTAACTGTATTCGTCTAGATCTACGTGATGTTATAATTGTAATAAACCATGGTTAAAATATCATCAGACGTTACACCATTCCATGACTTGGTGTGTGCGCTACTGTGAGTGACTGTCCCAAAACACACTCACCTTCTTCACTAAAAAAACATCAATTGAGTTTTATCAGTGGTGGACCAAATCAACGGGTCGTAACACCCACATTACATTCGCGTGACAAGAGAGGAAATTAGGTCAGATTCTGGACCAGTCATTACAAGTGGGAACACTGAACTGTGTTATGTTTGGCTCTGTGTGGGCGTGGCTTAATTTAACTGTACACAGGTATCAGCTGACTGCGCATATCCATCCTCATATCTTGGCGTGTTGTAGCAACTAAACTAACTTTATTAGTTGGTTTCAATATCAAACAGCTGTTATCTGATAGCGACATTGATGCCATAATTGTTACAGTGCTTGTTCCAGTCTTTCCATATGCAGATTCAACTATAGGTGCAGTATTTTGGAGAGTTCGTCTGCACTTATACCTCAAATGACAACTTGCAGAGTTGCTGTGATCGGTTCCTGTCGTCTGATGCATTGTTGAGGACATACTGTACATTGGCAGAGATCTGAAGACAAGAGAGCTTAGTCCTTCTACCTTTCTGCAGTGGAGTGTTTTAACGTCAGAACTTTGTGATATCCAGTGTGTTAGCGAAAGGGTCAGGATTACCTTCAGTTAAGTGCTTTTGTTGTGTGTAAATGTTGCCACTTCTGTCCATGTCAACGAGCCTCAATCTGCACTATCCTATTCTATTGATAACTATTGTTGTTGTTGTCGATAATTATATCGATTAATTATAGAATGTGATGATGTACAGGGATTGATGATACAATATTTGAGATCTAAACTTGATTTGGTATAATGAAAGTTTAATTAAGACATATATGGTTGACTAAGTAAACAAGTCACAATGGATTCTGATACAGATCCGGAGGATATGAGACCTGTGTTAGAGTATCTGTTTCAAGAGGGGACAGATTATCAGAGATTAGAAGGCCCAGAGCTTGAGTCACATGTTATGGACAGGTTTTTGGTTTGTGCATCAAGAGCTCTAAGAGAGTTTGCTGATGAGAGATTTAAGTCAATTCCTCATGTGAGTATGGCTAAGGATCTAGCGAGGTTGTTAGTTTTGGACCTTCGTCTGTTCTTGGACAATTATATTAGTATTAAACGTGATAGCATATTGAAGAGTATGCGTACGTTATTGCTCGACGGCATATATAGTGACCAGGAAGAAGAGTTAAAAGAGAAGAAGCAAATAGGAGACATAAAACAGAGTACACATGAGCAAAGGGAAAGTTGCTTAAAAAGTACTACTGAAGTGAATAAGCTACAGGAAAAAGTAACTAAACTTACAGGTGATTTATGTAAATCTAATTCTGAGCTTGCTTGTGTTCGAGCAAAATTAGACTCGGCATTAGGCAAAATTAAAGAGATGGAAGCTCAGATTGGGAAAAAAAATGGCGAAGTTAGAAATCTGACTCAAAAAGTTCAAGAGAAGACGGAGATTTGTGGAAAATTAGAAGTTCAGATTAAGAAATATGAGAAGTTGTGTAATGAAACACTTATTGATCTGTTAAGTGACGATGAGATTTGTGGTCGCCAAATTAAAGAAAAGGATACTATATCCCTAGAGAAGGTTGATAGGCTTAAGGATAGCCATGTTATTGAGATTGAGAGGGTTGATAAAGAGAGAGTGAAAGAATTAATGATGGAGAAAGACAAATTGATTAAGATTGAAAATTTGCTAGCAGAGGAAAGCTGCAAGGTCTTAAAAGCTGATAGTTTAAACAAAAGATTAAGTGAACAGATTGCACTTAGAGACATTGAGATTGCAGAAGCAAGAAGAAGAATAAATGGTTTGCTTGACGTAGTCTTGAATAGCAATATTTTGTCTTCTGTCAATGGTGACAGGGATAGACAGAAAGTTTCTTATCATCAGAACACTAAAGCAAAAAGCCAGCCTTCTACACTTTTTGCGGATTCTACGGTCAAGAATGGTGGACATAGATCTTTCCGTGGGAGATATAACTTCTCACGCAATACAGATGATTCCAATGATAATGATTGCTGGCGGCAGAATAACAAAGGAAAATCTACAGTAATATCCAGTCCTGTAGATAAGGAAAGAAACAGTGCTAAATCTCAAGTCAGTGTGTTAAAAACCAACAGCGTATTTATTGACAGATCTGATAAATTAGTAACAAGTAACAAACATACTACTGCTTGTTCCATGAAGGAAACAAATGTTGTGAAAAAAAATAAAGAGATTGTCAAACCTTCTAGTCATACCCAGTCAAGGCAGTGTGACTCATTTTTTAAACACATTGCCACAAGCAAAGAAAAAAATAGTTGTGATAGGAGACATAACCCTAAGGTTATAAAGTACCAAGGGAGTTCATCCTACGGTAACGTTTCTTCGCCTAAAAACAAGAAAAAATGTGACAGATCTCAACATTGTGATTCTAAAAGTTTTGAAAACTATAGCAGAAGTAATTATATGAAAGTTCATCAGTCTAGTAATAATTTTTCTGCTAAAAAGCCAGTTCTATCTGATGGACATTGTTATCTGGGAAGAAGTATTAAGAATAACTATTGTAACTGGGATTTAAATCAGTACAACGGTGTTGATAGAGCAAATAACAATGCTCTCAAAAGAAATTATACAGATCGCAACCAGGTTAACTGTGCTCCACATAAGAGCAAGATTATTAGCAATCAGAGTAATAGGAACGGTAATAGGTTCTTAAATGCTTTTGCTTGTCATGCTGATAGATTTGAGAGATCATCTCGGTCTTGTGAAGGTAGTAAATTTTTTTCAGCATACCGCACTGACAGCTGTGAATTATAGGTCAGGTTGTCCCTGAGACGTCTATGTTTGTCTGCTATGTGACGAGAGTTGTTGACATCGCAGGAGGGCCACAACCTTACACCACGGAGTTCGGGTAATTGTAAAGTGAATTTTCCGTGTTCACTCATAATCTTACCATGGATTAAAATAGATATTTTCATTTGTATTGTCTCACAGCGAGCGACTTTGCGAGGGGAATCACCATTCTAATTTTACATTACCTGGGAGAGATGTAGATCACTGTGTACCATTTATCCATTCAAGCGAGCCTAGACAGTACGTTAACCCACCGTGTCATGATGTCACCTTGCGTGTTGATGAGATGTTCGCAAGACCTCGAAGGAATTTTTTTTTTGTTTTTTTCAAAGGTCCTGTTTATTTTTTGTTCTGTTTACAAACACTGAATGTTATTGTATTCTTTAGTATAGAACTTTATATGTTGTTAATGAAATATTATGTAATCTTTGTAACATTTGATTGCCATAATTATTTGTTGGTTGTTACTTATATGACTGTATTTTAATTATGCATTAAATAATTTCTATGCTCAAACTTATTTACTGAGACAATGTAATAGTCATTTTCATAGATAGTCCTGAGTGTTTTTTATTCACTACTTAAAATTTTGTTTTGTTTTTTCATCATGGATTTGATACCATGTTTAATTAACATATTTATATACAGATTATTTGAATTAATTGTTTAGTGAAAGGTAATTTTAAACATAACTTGTATGTATTATTAATGATTTTTCGTTGAAGTTAAGGACGTATTCTGAAACTTGGTTTCCATTTTTTCTCAATTATGACATTTGATAATTTAAACGATTCGATTTTTTTTTGTCAGCTAGAATTAACTTAAATTTCCTATTAAATTAAGTGGGTAGAATTAACAGCGACGGCTGATACTCTTGTTCATTTAAAGAATTTAAATATCTGATTATAATACATAGTTAAGATAAATAATATTACACTTATATATATTTATAACTTTGTTTGTAGTTAACATTTTATTACCCAATGTGACGTTTCTTTGATGTATTTTTTTTAAAAAGAAGAGAAAAAAAAACTTACACGTTTTGATGTGTGTCTATTTAAAGATAAGATTATTTTTATGTTACTCAGCTAATTTAATTGTTAGTTATTAATTATAGCTACATATTACTTAGAAATAAAAATACTATTTTTATTTAACCTAAAGAGAAGAAACATTTTTTGTATTGTAAATTTTTGGAAAATGTGTTTTGAACATTGTGATATTTATTTTTTTCTGCGCCAGCGCTAGATTGTATGTTAGGGTTACTATTATGTAGTGACATTAATTCTTTGAAAATGTTGTGATGTTTGGATGTATTTTTTGGTTGTTAGCGCTTGACTATGCGTCAATGCGGAACTTGTGTTATCGTTAATAATTTTTTGTTTGGGTGATATTTGATGTAATTTATTTTTGGTTATGTATAAGTTATAAACTTAGTTAAATTACTTATTATGCTCTGCTTGTCTTAAGCTTTCTTTTTTGTGTTAGTATATAAATATACTTTAGCATTTTTGTATTTTACAATACGTTGTTACATTTAGATAGTTATTGTTAGGTGTTGTTACCAACTTTCTTTACATTTGCATCTTTACTTTCATCTCTCTTTGTTGACTATTCGTCATTTCTTTACATCTTGTCTGTTGTCTTTTCAATATTGTCTGATATTTTGTTTATGCTTCCGTGTTTCATCTTTGATGTAATTCATACTTCTTGTATACTTTTTTTTTCGTGTTACGCTATTTATACTTTCATTCTTTGTAGTGTTAAGTTAATTATATGACTTTAGATAATGTAATTGGTTCTTATAATTCTATTTGTTTTACATGTATGGAATTGTTGTCTTCATTGTCATCTTATGATTCTATTTGATTCTTATCATATTCCCATTTCATATTTTGTCTTTTCTCGTATGATAATTTATTTTCTGTTTAGTTTGTACTATGTATACTTAATTTGGGTTGTGTATTAGATTAATTTTTATTTTGGTATGTTTGAATGATTATGTTGGATGATTTAGTCGTTATCTTACATTTATTGATGATATTTTTGTAGATGTGCTATGTTCTCTTGTCATAGGTATATTTTTGTAGGTAATTGATAGAACTTCATTAATTTTTAAAAAAATTTTTGGGAATTAATTTAAGAGGTATCTGATATAACTTCATTGACCGTTAAATTTTTGGGAGTTAATTTTCAACAAAAAAAAAAAAAATGATTATATCATTTTTTTTTTCCCTGGGAGTGCGGCAAACTGATAAGTGCAGATGTGATGAAAGGGAAATGATCTTGGGAAATACGTGTTGAGTAGAGTTAATTTTGGGTTAGAGTACTTGCTTACAGATTGGTATGGATTTGTTTAAAGATATCTCCTCTTAGTTTCGTGGAAGACAGTATGTCAGATAGCAGGTGAACTCTGGTCATAATGAACTGTTTCTGTACTGGTTTTAAGTGATGTGTGAATAGCTCTCGCGGCTAGTGTCCGCAGGGATTTTTGAGAGCAGTGTTAAGAGAACAGTAGATTCTCGTGACTGTGTGAACGGGGTGTGTTCCCGTGGGTTCAGTGTATGCAGGGTTTTTGACTGAGGTGGTCAGCCCTAAGGTGTTTGTGTGCAGGGTTTTTGACTGAGGTGGTCAGCCCTAAGGTGTTTTTTGGATAATGTATGCCTGCGCAGGGCTATAGAGATTTTGTAGGCCTTGATTATTATATATCTGCCGTAGATGCAGTATTTGTGCACTGATGTGAAGTATAGAGATTTTGTAGGCCTTGATTATTATATATCTGCCGTAGATGCAGTATTTGTGCACTGATGTGAAGTATAGAGATTTTGTAGGCCTTGATTATTATATATCTGCCGTAGATGCAGTATTTGGGCACTGATGTGAAGTATAGAGATTTTGTAGGCCTTGATTATTATATATCTGCCGTAGATGCAGTATTTGTGCACTGATGTGAAGTATAGAGATTTTGTAGGCCTTGATGATTATATAACTGCCGTAGACGCAGTCTTTGTGCACTGATGTGGAGTAGAGATTTTGTAGGCCATGATTATTATATATCTGCCGTAGATGCAGTATTTGTGCACTGATGTGGAGTAGAGATTTTGTAGGCCATGATTATTATATAACTGCCGTAGACGCAGTCTTTGTGCACTGATGTGGAGTAGAGATTTTGTAGGCCATGATTATTATATAACTGCCGTAGACGCAGTCTTTGTGCACTGATGTGAGGAGTAGAGATTTTGTAGGCCAGGATGTGTAAGGGCCGTATGGTGTGTTAACTACATTATGAAGATTCATGTTTCGAGGTAACTGTATTCGTCTAGATCTACGTGATGTTATAATTGTAATAAACCATGGTTAAAATATCATCAGACGTTACACCATTCCATGACTTGGTGTGTGCGCTACTGTGAGTGACTGTCCCAAAACACGCTTCACCTTCTTCACTAAAAAAACATCAATTGAGTTTTATCAATTGTCCACTTAGTAAATGTCGTGAGAATATTGCTCCATTAGTCAAAGAAGCGGGAATATTGCCCATTTATTCAAAGAAGGAAACATTACCTTTTTAGTCAAAGAAATTAGAATATTATTCATTTAGTTAAAAAAATGAGAATATTGCCCATTTAGTCAAAGAAGTGGAAACATTACCTTTTTAGTCAAAGAAGTGGGAATATTGCCCCTGTAATAAAAGTAGTGGGAAAATTGCCAATCTGGAAATAGGTATTGGGAACATTTATTCATTCATTACCATCCGCTCCCATTATGCCCATTTGTCACGAGTATGGAAATAGAGAATGTGTAAGTTTAAACAGAATATGAATGAGTAATGTGAAAGTAGAGAAAATTTCAGTCACTAATGGAAATATGGAGAGAGGTAAGACTTCTGGAGAGAAGAGAGATATAATCAAATATCTTAGGTCTACTTCCCAGCCATACTCGGACTCTGTTTAAGATGTCATAGCCCCGTCCGTCCTCTAATGCTAAATAGAATAATCTACTACAGTAAGGACTACAACAGCAAACATTAAGTGACAGTTAGAATTGAGTAAATTCTGACCGCTTAGTACATATAAATATATTTATTAAAGAAACCACAACATTGAACCATTGAATAAGTAATGCCTTCACTAGCTCTGAAGGGCTATTGAATGTATCAATATCACAACCACAGAAAAATAACACAAGACTTCACTCAATCTCTCAGGCAAAACGTTTCATTCCAAACTACCAACACCCTTACACATTATCACTCCCAAGAAAATCTAACTAAAGGGGTTAGGCCCCCAGCTTTGCGAGGAAACGGCCACTCCTTATGGTAATAATCCTGGTAAGTAAGTTACTTTCTTGGCTAGAAAAAAATACCACTAAACTGTTCCACCTACGTTGACATTTCTAGGCTATGGAGGTAAGCTTTCTCTGTAACAGCGTCGTAATAAATCCTATGCATTCACAATTTCCTGTGGCGGGAGGCCACACTAGCAGGTGGGGGAGATTAAAACGAGGGCAAAAATACTTGCACCCACAGATCCAAATGTATCCAGTCGACGAGAACTTTTACTGGCGAGCGATTATCCAATAGGCGCGCTGTGGCATCTCTTATATTGGATAATGAAGACTTGAATTATAAAACAGATGACGAGTACAGCAAATGACTACTCCTCTCGGTCGTTATGTCAGTCTACTCTACGGTAACGGGCTATCAATGGGTCGGACAGTGTTGCCGAAACTGACTGGATGGTAAAGGCGACAGGCCATATGTGTTGAGATGATGGTTAACTGCAACTGGCGGCAGTATCTGCTGTAGGTAAATAATCCAGGACGCAAGACTACTGATTACGTGTAAGTAACAGAAATCGATGTATGGTGGTATACTCCAAACAGCACAAGTAATGTGTGCTTCGTATGTACTGGCTATCGACGAAACCCTTCTGTCGGCCGGCCCATATACTTCGAGTTAACTGGCTGTTAATGGGTATGACAGTGTTGCCGAAAATGACTGGACGGCAAAGGCGACAGCCTGTATGTACTGGAGTGATAGACACTTTCAGTAATAGGCTGTGGTCTACACTTACTTACTTACTTAGTCGTTCCCCTTCTACCGTGAGGTGTAGAGGTTTGGAAGAGAGAACGCCAGACTATTCTATCAGCTGTCTTCTTCCCGGCCTGGTTCTATTCTAGTCCTCGGTCCTTCAAAGATTGTCTAATGTTGTCCCCCCAGCGTACTCTGGGTCGTCCTGGGGGTCTGGATCCCTGGCTCTTTGTTTCCCATGCTTGCCGTGGTAGCCAATCTTCTCCCATTCTGCAGACATGGCCAAACCATCTTAGTTGGGACTGTTCTATTTGGGTCTGCAGCGGGTGGGATTTTAGGCCTTGACGTATCGTCTGGTTGCGGACCATGTCTCTTCTTGTTACTTCAACCACCTTCCTCAGATACCTCATTTCTGAGGTTTGGATCTGGCTTTTGTGGGTTGTAGTCATTGCCCATGACTCGCATCCATACGTCAAGACTGAGACATAGGTGGAGAGGTATACAGCCATCTTCGTTTTCTTACCAACCTCTTTCTTGCTGAGGAATCCTCGATTTATGGCCTGATAAAGTCTCCCAGCCGCTGCTTTTCGAGTAGCCATCTCTTCTTTGATGCCCCCCTTTCTGTCTATAATAGTTCCGAGATATTTAAAGTGGTCGACCTGCTCCAGGACCTGTTCTCCCAACTTAATCTGATGTTTTCTTTCTTCTCGTGATATCACCATGGATTTTGTTTTAGAGCTGCTTATGACCATCCCTCTCTTCTCCAGCTCTTCCTTCCAGACTTGCAGGTTGGATTGGAGATGTGTCTCTGATTTAGCAATCAGGACAACATCATCAGCAAATGCTAGCTCTGAAATACAGACCTGTCTCATCTTCCAGTACCCCACTGAATACTTTCTTGTTCTCTCCTTACATGCCTTGATGACATCGTCCATGAGGAGTATGAAAAGATAAGGTGACAGGATATCGCCTTGTCTTACACCAGTGGTGGTCCTGAACTCTTCTGACTTATAGTTTGCTGTCCTCACATAATTTCTGCAAGACTTGTAGAAGCTCTGTATAGCATGAATCAGAGGTGCTGGGATGTTCTTTCTTGCCAAACAATCCCAAAGTTTGCCCCAGGGGACCCTGTCAAACGCCTTTTCCAGATCTATGAAACAAAGATGGATCTCACTCTTGTACTCAAGGGCCTTTTCACTCAGCTGCCTGAGTGTGAAGATTAGGTCTTGAGTACTTCGGTTTGCTCGGAATCAGCACTGGGCTTCATTCAATTGTGGCTCAGCTAGGCATCGGAGTGGTCTACACATCGGCCTTATAACTGAAACCTGGCAGTATGACGTAAACTGCCTGGTTAAATTTATTATGTGGAAATTGTAATCCCCTGACAGCAGCAAATCACATCAGGAAGCACAAAACAAATGTGCTGATCACGGCTCTGAAAATATACAGCAATTCAAAATCTCGTTAACCGCTGTAACAGCCATCCGCCTGTTGCTTACAGAACAACTTATAACTCTCATTCACTCTCTCTCTCTCGCTCGCTCTCTCTCTCACCAAATCAAAACAAACCCTTCTCTCACTCGCTCTCATTGCTTTAGTTAGCCTAAAAGTTCACACAGGTAAATCCAGCCACGTGTTCACGTGGCCAGCGTGTCTGCTAGCGCAAAGCCAAATGCAACCCACAGCGAAAATATTTGCACACACACACGCCTGGTCTCACACACTCTAGTAAATAGTGCCATCGCTGTTGAGTTACCCAAATAGTGTTGAGCGTGTATTCAATATGTATGAAATAGCAAAAAACTCTTTACAGCAATATTTTATGCACAAACAAGTGGAAAAAAACTTGGTAAAAATTAACTTTACACCGGCTCACTCTTTCTGACTTAAGAAAACACCCGCCTAGCTAACACTTAATGATTATGGATGGTGTTTCACTTAATAAAATTCAGAGCATCCCGGTCATAAAAAAAATTTACCTTAAGGAAAAAAAAAAAGAATACATATTTAACATGAATTAAAGTACCACATTCAGCCTTAATGTGATCTGGAAAAGTAACATCAGTTTTCCTGTGAAGATCAAATTATACAAATCACTTGTACTATCTAATCTCTTCTATGGGTGTGAGGGCTGGACACTCACTGCTGATACGGAGAGAAGGATTCAGGCTTTCGAGTATAAATGTTATAGAAGAAATTTGCGCATTTGCTATAAAGAGCACAAAACAAATCTCTACTTTAGAGATACAATTAACACGTATGCAGCCACCAAGAACCACTTTTATCACTCCTAAAACGTCGAAAGCTCGCCTGGTTTGGGCATGTAACTCGTCATTGACTCCCTTTCAAAAACGATCCTCCAGGGATGTGGTGAGATATCCGTGATACACCCCGCCCAAATAAAGAAATACTACAGCGAATGAACGTTTTCTATGCCATAAAAAGAAATCTAGTGCAAAAATATTTAACTAACGATTTGAAATTTTGTCACTACGCCAAGTAAATTTACCACCCAGCCCGACATCCGTACCCTACCCCTCTTCTTAGTGTTTATGAACGAACGTCGAGAAAGTTGGAAAATATTTGAATATGTCCACTATTACGTTAGAAAACCTGCAACTAAATTCTCGGTTTGACCTTGGTTTGAAGGCCAATACTACTAGATTTGAAAATAAACAGTTAGAAAATCTAATAATACCTATAGCCTTAGCGAGGGTTACTAGGGCCATCGCAAAATGCACTAACGCAAACGCGTGGCTGAGATTTGAATCTTTGGTCAGCAAGCGGGCAAGTCCAGTCCTCAAACACCCACTTTTTCTATACCCGTACCAATTTCTAGGAATGAATGCTAGACATTTGGCGAAAACCAATATTGTCGCCTCGCTTTGTAGGGAAAAGGGGAGAGACATGGTGGATGAAGATTCAAATCAGATTTTATCGGTGTGTTTTGTAAACTTGTCGGCGTCTGTGGCCTAATGGATATGAACGCAGTTTCATAATCCAGATATACCAGGTTCGAAACCTGCTGCAGGCGGTTTGGTAGCAGATCGCTTTGTGTGGATTTTTAACAATGGTATAAGCGCCGTACCGTTCAGAAAGCAATGGCAAACTACTGAATGACAAAAATTGCCTAGAAAAATCACAAACAGCAAATAAAAGCTGGGGTTGATTGCCACGTCCTGTAAAGGATAAGCAACTAACTTTTTTTTTTTGTAAACTTAGATAATGGCGTTTTTTGTAAAAATAAAAGGGATATATTGCAGGTAGCGCAAATATTAATAAATAAACTACCCTAAAACAATTCCCTTATATTAAGTATCTTGTCTTAGCGAAGTATTTAGTTATAGTGAGTTTGGGGTAAAAACAATTAATCACAAGATAATTACATAGATGAAAACGAAGATAAATCATTAAAAGAAATCCAGGTATAAAGATAGAGGACAGTTGTCTGTTAAATACTCACTTTCCATTTTGAAAATCGGCCCATTAATGACGAAGATATTGTAGAAAATAAAATTTGGACATACAGACTTACACGCTGATAACTGCTCAATTTTGAAAGGCGTCGAGAAAGTTACATTTTCTAAACGCAGTTTTGATTGGTTGATTGTAGTTTGAGAAGGGGATAACATTAGCAAATCTGCCGGCCTCAGCGCCATTTGACCAAAACTGTTAACACAGCCAGCTTGAGAGCCGTAGCAAAGCGTTCATGTTAAATGCATTTTGCCATCTGGACGATAGTGGTCTGAACTATGCCCATTAACCGCCAGTCAAGCATGTAATTTTGTGTTTTATTCTGTTATCTGCAGTAAGATAAATAACCTTATTGATATATTTATTTGTATGTAGAGGCAGACCCAGTAAGGAATCAGCAACTGGTACAGACAGATACCTTCACATACCTAGGAAGCATAGTAACACCGGACGGTGGGGCAGGCAAAGACATCAACATCAGAATGAATAAGGCAAGAACAGCCTTCTTTAGCCTTAATAACATCTGGAAGTCCTCCCAATACAGCACAAGCACAAAATTAAGATTATACCAGAGTTGCGTGCTTTCTGTGCTTCTCTATGGTGCGGAATGCTGGAGAGTCACAGAGAAGGAAATTGTCACAATAATATTAAGACTGTAAGTCCATAAGCCACTAGCAGTCTTCTGCAGGACCTTAGTGTTTACCCAGAGACATGAAAACTTACATAGAATGATGAACCGAAAGTTGTCACAGGTTAATAGAAGGAGAGTGTACCCCAGCTGATGATATTGAAGATAACAAAGATTGAAGTGATAGTGGCGTTGTAGCCATATGGGGAGAAGAATTTAAACACTGGTAAAAACTGTCATACCAACTAAGGTGAATGAAATGGGTTGTAGTGAAGAGCTGACTCTCTTTGTTTTGAATGTATCATGTTTTAACTTGTGGAATGATAGTATAAATATGATGTAAAGAAGGGCCATAACCTTCTTTTCAGAGCTATTTGGTACACTTACCAAGTACCAGAACTCCTGGCAAAGCAGAACCAGTGTGCGAGGTGAAAGCTGTTTACACTACTGCCAGCTCTCTACCACATCTACTTCCAGGAAGGGTGAAAGAACTGTCTTTGTATTGAGAATCCTCAAGCCGTCATTTTCAATAGGCTCCAAGTTAAGTCCAGTTTTTCTGGCGCTCGAAGACACATCCATAAATCTGATTCCACTTAATATCAAAAGTTGTAGAAAAGCAATGAAGAGGGGATGATGAGAAAACCCAACCCTCCATCTAGTAACCAGTGTTAATATTAGTCAGTGGGGATACAAACACCTTATTTAATTTAGAATTACTTTGTATGGACAAATTGTCTACTTTATTTATTTGAATTAATGTACAAACACAAATTTTTTTTGAATTGACAGTCCTGATCCAGAAAATTTAGGATCAGGACGATTAAATTGTAATATAGTATTATTACCAAAATTTTCAATAGAGTCTTACTCATTTTGATATTATTGAGTTATAGTTGTGTTTGTTGAATTACAGCATCACTACACTTGCATTCCCCTAGACACGTAGTCAATTAACAGACATCATAAAAATATATCCCGAGTGAGATCTGAGGGAGATAGCGGATAGGTACCCTGAGAATACAACATCAACTATTAGACTCAGAGACTTACACAGCTTGACCTCACTCGGTGTACTCTTAGGTGGATAAACACCCCTAACCTCTCATAACACCACATATATTGGGGTCCTGTCCTGGATTTGAATCTAGTACCACCATAGAACCAGGGTATCCCCATAATAATAAAATTAATCTATTGTGGAAATGTAAAATTGGATGTGTTGTCAGTGCTTATAATTTATTATTATTATTATAGTCATAGTTGGTAATTTGGATTGTTAGATTCTTAACTTTTGTACAACATAAAAGATGGCAGACTTGGCCAAGTTCAGATCTGCTGCTGTGCAGACGGCAAAAGAGATGGGAATGGATGGGCAAGTTCTGGTGCAGTATGTAACATCAGAATGTGATAAATTCATTGAGAGGGAAGATAGGAGAAAAGAGGAGAAAAGAATTCAATTAGAAGCAGATAGGGAGGCTAGGAAATTAGAGGCTGATAGGGAGCCTGAAATCAAAAGGCTACTGTTAGAGGAAAAGAAATTGGAGGCAGAGGAAAAGAAAAAAGAGAAGCGATTGCAGATGGAAGCAGAAGACAAACGATTACAAAGGGAACATGAGCTACGACTAAGAGAGTTATAATTGCAAGGCAATGCTCCAGAAAATGGTAACAGCCCATCTACCTCTGATGCTACTGCCAGTCAGGGGGCCGCCAATGTAGCCATGAACTTTCATTTAGATCCTTTTGTTGAGAAGGAGGATGACATAGAGTCATTCCTCAATAGATTTGAAAGATTAGCTACTAATTATGGGTTAGAGAGGGAGAAATCGAGTTTGAAATTATCCCAAGGGCTTAGGGGGACATCTTATGAAGTGTTCTCAAAGTTTGGCAGAGAGGATCAGGAAGGCTATGACATTTTAAAACAGGCTCTCTTGATTAGGTATGAGAAGAATGGGGAATTTTACAGGAAGAGATTTATAAATGCAAAGCTACTGTCTGGGGAGACCTACCACCAATTCTCTGCCAGATTGGAAACATATTTGGAGAAATGGACTGCTCTGGGGAAAACCCAAGATCTTAAGGAAATGATCATGATAGAGCAACTAAGAGAGTCCATGGCTCCAGACCTGAGAAAGTTTCTCATGGAACAAGGTGCAGAGAGGTTGGGGGAGGTTCTCAATGTTGCTGAGAGGTATCAGGCAGCCCAGAAAGAAGTGGCTGGTATTAGGAAGAAACAGCCGGTTAGTGATAGAACCCCACATGACCTCGATGAGCATTATAATTATACTAAGGATCCGAACCCAAGAGGTAAACCCAACTATGATAGGCCAAGATTTGACCCTAGAGACAGAAACCCACAGGTAAATGACAGAAAACCCTACAGACCAGAAGAAAAATGGTGTAAAATATGTAGGATGTAAAATCATAATACAATTGAATGTGGTAGGAAAGTTCCTCCATATCACGCTGCATGCATGATAACAGTGGGAAACAAGGGAAAGAAGGAACTGTCTACAGGGCAGCATGAACTTCCTCATCCCCCCATCTGTGAAGAAGTAAAGTGTAATGGCAATAAGGTGATGTGCCTTTACGATTCAGGATTGGAATATGACTCAGTTGTGAGTGCAAACCTGGTGCACCCAGACCAGTATACCACAGACAAAGTGGAGATACAAGGGGCATTAAAGGATACAGCCACCATGACACTTCCCGTAGCCAGGATAAATGTCAAGACTAGGTACGTGGAAGGAGTGATTAGTGCAGCCGTGTGTAAGGATCCTAATTACCCGCTGGTGTTAGGAAAGAGGTATGTGTTTCTAGGGAGCCCTATAAAACCCGTGATAATGGCCACGCTTCAGGTCAGGTCGACCCTTAGCAAGGAGGAGGAACCACCACAAAATATTCATCCTAAACAGATGAGAAAGGCACAGGCAAAGAACAAATCATTAAAACCTTGCTTTGGCAAATTGCCAAATAGCCATAACATCCCTAGAAAAGGACAATTTTATTTGAAGGATGGACTGCTTTACAGGAAGGCTGGAGCGGGACCTAATGGATATGGACAGTTAGTACTGCCATTGAGTTATAGGGAGAAAGTTATCAAGCAAGCACATGTTGTACAAGACGGTGGACACCAGAAGATGGGTACCATCCGTCAAAGGACATCTGTGAAATATTTCTGGCCAAATGTAGCTGGGGTATGGCAGCTTGCGTACACTGACAATCCCCTGAGCTATGCCAGTGGGAGTTTTACTCCTGGTAGGTTCAACCAAGCTGGACTGGTCTGTGTGGGTAGGGGTCAGACAAAAGCTGGTACCCTGGTCCTCCAGGTTGGGGGTTTTAGCATAGGGCTGACACCCCTGTCTATGTAAAAAAAAATAATGAAGTTACGGAAACCACATCAAATGAACAAACTTTGCTGCGGGATGGACATTCGGAGTCTGTGGCTCGTATGACTGTCAGTGATGAAAGCCGAAAGGAAGCCACTGACATGAAAACGGACGTCCTGACCGCAAAACAGGATACAAGAATAGGTTTTTGGAATGTCCGGACAATGTACGAGACAGGTAAACTAAGACAGGTCACGGCAGAAATGAGAAACTATAGGTTACACATTCTAGGGATAAGCGAGAGCAGATGGACAGGGGCAGGAAAAGTTAAAACAGCAACAGGAGAAACAGTTCTTTACTCTGGAAGAGAGGATGGACAGCACAATGAAGGCGTAGCCATTATTCTACAGAAAGGAATAGAAAGGACATTACTGGAATGGAAACCCATCAACAACAGACTGATAAGATTAAGATTGAGAGGGAGATTCACCAACACTACAATAATACAATGCTACGCACCAACGAATGATAGCGATGAGGAGGTCAAGGATGAATTCTATCAACAACTGCAGAAAGAAATGGAAGATACACCTAGATAAGATCTTGTTATAGTAATGGGAGACCTCAATGCGAAAGTTGGTACACACAATACATATAATGAAAGAACAATGGGGAAATGCGGCAGCGGAACAGCAAGTGAAAATGGGGATAAACTAATAAGTTTCTGTAGCATTAACAACCTGGTCATTGGAGGAACACTCTTCCCACATAAAGAAATTCACAAATTAACATGGGAATCACCAAATGGTCGGGACAGAAACCAGATAGACCACATCATGGTTAACGGTAGATGGAGACATGCATTACAAGATGTGAAGGTAAGAAGAGGTGCAGATGTGGGAAGTGATCACCATTTAGTAGTAGCAAAACTGAAATTGAAACTAAGAAGGGCTGCACCAACTGTAACTACACAGAAAAGGTTTGACATCAGCAAATTGAAGGACTCCCTTACCAGAAAAGCTTTTGCGGCCGACATAAAGAAAAGATATCAATTTGCCAAAAGTCAGGAAAAGACATTGACTGATGATATAGACCAGAATTTCAACACCATTTCAACAATATACAAAGAAAGCAGCAAATCATGCTTGGGATTCCAGGAAAGGAAGAAGCAAGACTGGATAACACCAGAAACATTAAACACCATAACGATGAGAAAGGAAATGAAAAGAAAGAAAACAGAAGCGAAGTCCCCCAGGTTAAAGCAACTATATAGCGAACAGTACAGTCAGCTGGACAAGGAAGTTAAACGCCAAACCCGAGCCAACAAAAGGAATTTCCTAGACGATCTTGCAAGACAGGCAGAGGAGGCAGCACTGAGAAATGAACAAAGCACAGTATACAAAATAACTAAATTCATCAGCGGAAAACGAGGTGCAAACAATATTAAATTAGTAAGAGATAAGCAAGGTAATCTCATCACGACAGCAGAGAGACAGGAAACAAGATGGGCAGAGCACTTCAGAGAAACTCTGAACAAGGAACCACCAGAGACACAACTGAATATTCCTGAAGCTAAAAACGATCTACATGTGAATACAGACATTCCACGAAAAGAAGAAATAATCACAGCAATCAAAGGGTTAAAGAACGGCAAAGCTCCGGGCCATGATAACTTAAATGCAGAGCTATTTAAGACAGACCCTGAGCTAGCAGCAGAACTATTAGAACCACTATTTGCACAAGTGTGGAAAACGGGGACAACACCATCAGAGTGGAACAAAGGAATAATTGTCAAGTTGCCCAAGAAGGGAGATCTTGCAGACTGCAATAATTGGAGAGGAATCACTCTTCTCTCAGTTCCCAGCAAAATACTAGGCAGGATAATTATACAGAGAATTTCAAAGGCAGTAGACCACAAACTGAGGAAGGAACAAGCAGGATTTAGAAAGAATAGAAGATGTGTAGATCATATATTCACTCTCAGGAACATTACAGAGCAGTGCTCAGAATGGCAAAGACAGCTTTACATTAATTTCGTAGATTTTGAAAAGGCTTTTGACAGCATACATAGGGACAGTTAATGGAAAATACTGAGGGCTTATGGAATTCCAAGCTGCATAGTGTCAATTATAAAAAGCCTCTATGCCAACTTTACGTGTAGTGTTGGGCAGAGCAACCTAACCTTTGAGGTGAAGACAGGAGTACGACAGGGATGCCCCTTGTCAACCACTCTATTTTTAACAGTCATAGACTGGGTGATGCGCCAGACAACAGAGGGCAGTCCAAGAGGAATAAGATGGACAACATTTTCTACATTGGAAGATCTGGAATATGCAGATGACATTGCACTACTAGCACATTCACATCAACACATCCAGGAAAAAACGGATAGACTTAACAAGTTCAGCCAGCAGGTGGGCTTGAACATAAATTTAAAGAAGTCTGAGGTCATGACGCTCAATGTGAGCAACCCTGAGCCCATATCAGTAAGGAATCAGCAATTGGTACAGACAGATACCTTCACATACCTAGGAAGCATAGTAACACCAGACGGCGGGGCAGGCAAAGACATCAACATCAGAATGAATAAGGCAAGAAAAGCCTTCTTTAGCCTAAACAACATCTGGAAATCCTCCCAATACAGTACAAGCACAAAATTAAGATTATATCAGATCTGTGTGCTTTCTGTGCTTCTCTGTGGTGCGGAATGCTGGAGAGTTACAGAGAAGGAAATGTCGAAATTGTCCTCCTTTCACACAACATGCCTAAGAAAAATTCACCGAATCTTTTGGCCGAATACCATCACTAACCAAGATCTGCTTACTCGTAGCAAGCAAGAGGACATGCACACCATCATAGCTGGCAGACGCTGGAGCTGGGTTGGTCATGTCGTCAGAAGAGACCCTGATGCCATCACAAGAACAGCTATGCTTTGGACCCCTGAAGGAAAACGAAAGAGAGGCCGACCAAAAACAACCTGGCGGAGGACTGTGGAGGCTGAGATGCAGGGAATGAACCAGAGTTGGGGCACTGTACGAAGGATGGCCACCGACCGTGCAAAGTGGAATCAATTTGTTGTTGACCTACAAGACGCCACTAGGCGTGATGGCCACTGACTGCTTTGACGGTCGGTGGTTAAGGATCAAAGAAGAAGAAGAAGAAGAAACGTAGCTGGGGACATTGCCCAGTATATACAAAGTTGTGACCAGTGTAGCGAGGTTCATTCCACACGATGGAAAGAAAATAATACTCAGATGCAAGCCAAGCATTCTGAAGAACATGGGCCTAAAAAAAAACAAGGAAACAAAATTTAATAAGGTAGATAACGTGAATAGGCATGCACCTTCTCACACCCAGTCTTCCAAAAATACATGTAAAATGGCAACTCTGCGTAGGGCAGAAAGAAAAAAACATAAACAAAGACCAGTCCTCCTTGGCTCAATTTGAAGCAGTAATCCGGGAACTGGCAAAAATTAGCATTGAGGATAGCAATGAGGATAATCGGACAACACTAAAACCGAAACTAAGTGATCACGCGAGAAAAGGGGGGGGGGGGGAGCGGGCGTTTGAGCACCTGGGAAAATGTGCAGCTCGCTTCAGAATACGGCTATTAACTTAGCATTATAAGGGCACCGGTGAAAGTGGTAGTTGACCGAACCCTATATACAGTCCATTTGGAAGTATTGTACGGACATTGGATTGAGATCACACATATTACATAGCAATGCCACGGGCGAATTGATTCTTGATGCAGGAATTCATTTCCCCACATTATATATTATATCACCAAATGCCGTTGGGCTAAGAATACAGTTGGTGAATATGACCTCCACTGAGTGGCTCCTTATAGAATCATATATGGATAATAGTAGAGGGTGTTTCCAAATTCCAGTCAAGCCTGAGCTCAGACCAGTGGATGGCTGTGATCACATCAGAGAGGCACATTGAAATTATATGTTGCTTTTGGATTGGAATTACTCCGAATGTTTTATCCAGGCTGATGAGGAAATTACTGGACCCCCTACATAACTCTGCTATCACCAAATTTATAGATTCCCTCCTCATAAATATTGCAACCTTGAGGGGCATCTAAAACCTCTGGACATCTCATTGGACAGACTCAGAGAAGATTAATGGTGAATATTGTTTGATAATCAGCATTTGTCAGGCAGTATCACCTGCAGCTGTTTTATTAACACACGCTGCAATAGTCTTGGATTGCAGAGGTCTGAGGTAGATTTCTTCAGTCGTGCCTACTTTGAAATGACCCACCTGCAGAACCGCAGGATTCTCATAAAGCCTAGTTGAGTTCATTTGAACGGATTTGTATAACTGATTATAAAGCTGCATTGGGATGCAGACTTTTTAACAGAGGAGATGTGTGGTGAGATATCCGTGATACACCCCGCCCAAATAAAGAAATACTACAGCGTTTGAACGTTTTCTAGGCCATAAAAACAAATCTAGTGCAAATATATTTAACTAACGATTTGAAATGTTGTCACTACGCCAAGCAAATTTACCACCCAGCCCGACATCCGTACCCTACCCTTCTTCTTAGTGTTTATGAACGAATGTCGAGAAAATTGGAAAATATTTGAATATTTCCACTATTACGTTAGAAAACCTGCAACTAAATTCTCGGTTTGACCTTGGTTTGAATGCCAATACTACTAGATTTGAAAATAAACAGTTAGAAAATCTATTAATAACTATAGCCTTAGCGACGGTTACTAGGGCCATCGCAAAATGCACTAACGCAAACGCGTGGCTAAGATTTGAATCTTTGGTCAGCAAGCGGGCAAGTCCCGTCCTCAAACACCCACTTTTTCTATACCCGTAGATTTTATCGGTGTGTTTTGTAAACTTAGATAATGGCGTTTCTTGTAAAAATAAAAGGGATATATTGCAGGTAGCGCAAATATTAATAAATAAACTACTCTAAAACAATTCCCTTATATAAAGTATCTTGTCTTAGTGAAGTATTTAGTTATAGTGAGTTTGGGGTAAAAACAATTAATTACATAGATGAAAACGAAGATAAATCATTAAAAGAAATCCAGATATAAAGATAGAGGACAGTTGTCTGTTTAATAATCACTTTCCATTTTGAAAATCGGCCCATTAATGACGAAGATATTGTAGAAAATAAAATTTGGACAGACAGACTTACACGCTGATAACTGCTCAATTTTGAAAGGCTTCGAGAGAGTTACGTTTTCTAAACGCAGTTGTGATTGGTTGGCTGTAGTTTGGGAGGGGGATAACATTAGCAAATCTGCCGGCCTCAGAGCCATTTGCCCAAAACTGTTAACACAGCCAGCTTGAGAGCAGTAGCAAAGCGTTCATGTTGAATGCATTTTGCCATCTGGACGATAGCGGTCTGAACTATGCCCATTAACCGCCAGTCAAGCTTGTGATTTTGTGTTTTATTCTGTTATCTGCGGTAAGATAAATAACCTTATTGATATATTTATTTGTATGTAGAGGCAGACCCAGATAGGGCGCCCAAACATTTGTGTTGTACTACATTGCAAAATGGAAGTGAAAACGACAACCCCAGTAAAGGGAATGCCTAAGCAGAATCAGAGAGAAAGAAACTTAAAGTTTGTTTTGAATATTGTCACAATAATATTACGACTGTAAGTCCATAAGCCACTAGCAGCCTTCTGCAGGGCCTTAGTGTTTACCCAGAGACATGAAAACTCACATAGAATGATGAACCAAAAGTTGTCACAGGTTAATAGAAGGAGAGTGTACCCCAGCTGATGATATTGAAGACAACAAAGATTGAAGTGACAGTGGCGTTGTAGCCATATGGGGAGAAGAATGTAAATACTGGTAAAAACTGTCATACCAACTAAGGTGGATGAAATGGGTTGTCGTGAAGAGCTGACTCTCTTTGTTTTGAATGTATCATGTTTTAACTTGTGGAATGATAGCATAAATATGATGTAAAGAAGGGCCATAACCTTCTCTTTCAGGGTTATTTCGTACCCTTACCAAGTACCAGAACTCCTGGCAAAGCAGAACCTGTGTGCGAGGTGAAAGCTGTTTACACTACTGCCAGCTCCCTGCCACATCTACTTCCAGGAAGGGTGAAAGAACTGTCTTTGTATTGATAGAAAAGAAATAAAGAGGGGATGATGAGAAAACCCAACCCTCCATCTAGTAACCAGTGTTAATATTAGTCAGTGGGGATACAAACACCTTATTTAATTTAGAATTACTTTGTATGGACAAATTGTCTACTTTATTTATTTGAATTAATGTACAAACACAAATTTCTTTTGAATTGACAGTCCTGATCCAGAAAATTTAGGATCAGGACGATTAAATTGTAATTTAGTATTATTACCACCATTTCCAACAGTCTTACTCATTTTGATATTATTGAGTTATAGTTGTGTTTGTTGAATTACAGCATCACTACACTTGCATTACCCTATACACGTAGTCAATTAACAGACATCATAAAAATATATCCCGAGTGAGATCTGAGAGAGGTAGCGGATAGGTACCCTGAGAATACAACATCAACTATTACAGCTTGACCTCACTCGATCTTAGTGGATAAACACCCCTCAGTCGAAGGAGAAGAGGAAGGCCAAAGAATTACACAGTACTTGACCTCACCTCGGTGCTACTGCTTAGGTAGATTGAGAAATGTACCCCTAACCTCTCCATAACACCCGATACAGAATTAATTCTGATGACTGGAAGTCATCGACACCAACGACTGTGTACCTTTTCTAAAGTTTAATTGGACGTACACACTCGACAGCACAGATAGTGACAAATCACAGGTTGGCATAATACATCATAGTACAGTGGATAAATGGTCCTGCAATGTTATGTTACATGGGCACTCATGTAGATTAATATTATAATGGACTGTCAGTAGCCAAGCCCTCAGCATCGCCCATACATATAAATCATCTGACTTCACTGACTGAGCACGTCAGCTTATAAACAATATTTCAGATGGCTTCTAAACCTAATCTCGTTTAGCGACGATTCTCCCACATAATGTTCAGCACATATTTTTTTCATATAATAATATTGAACCGCTAATAACGGGTTCTCATGTGTAGCAGTGATCTCTGGACTAAACAAGCGATAATACGGGCATCCCCTTTCTCTTCTTGAAAGTCGCTACATGTTTTGGTTCCAAGATGGCTTCACTCGTGAACTGTCACTCACGTTTGGATGCAGATAATGAATCTGTCCTAAAGTTAGTCATTCATAAAACATTGCATTGCTCTGTAGATTTGATCATGAACAATTGACTGCATTCTACAGAATATAGTGCTGCTAGGAATCGAAGTCGTTTTCATCGAGTCAAATATATTCTCTTAGACATTCAAATCGTAACTATCGAAAATGGTGGCTTCGATCGAGAGTTCATAAGAGTGTCTTTGATTACCTTGGTAGAGGAAATATGGAACTGCCATTCCTTGGCAATATGAATAAACACTGGGGTAAAGCATACACGATAGGTCTAGACGACTATCACTTTCCCCACAAATACTGAGATCACTTTTTCCCGGCGACAGGCCGACATAGGAAACACACAGTCCCTATCAGGACGAAGCCAAATCACACCACACTCTAGCGACACATCCGCCGAATAGCCTTTGACCTCTCTAGAGACAACAGAACATATAGTTCGACTTAGATATGTAAAGATATACAGATATAAGACAGACTCGTCCTACTCAGACAAACAATACACATAAATTCAGGCCATAGATATTCTGAAGCAAGAACAATCTATTATTACCCAAACAACGAATAAATCGCAGTAAAATGGATTTATCCGCGGAGTTTGATCGAAGAGATGGCACAACTTTCAAGGGAAGTAACTCAATAATGACTTTCCCTTAAGCACAAAAAAATTACCTATGTATAATATTGTAAGATATCAAAGACTGCACGTAACAGAGAGGTTCCCCGGGCGACTCAAAATCGACTCAAGATACAGGAAAAGACGTATCTGCCACAACGCTGGCGGTTCTACGAGCGACCGGTGTTCGCGGGACGAGACGAGGGCGGCACAAATAAAAGGGATAAGTTTTCCCCGTGTCCATGGATACTGTGTAACTCAAAGAAACAGGGTAATAGCCGTTTTCTATAAGAAAGGTAGAATAGAAGGACCTATAGCTAGATGCCGCTGTCGACGTGTAAAGGTGTGGAATTAGCCTGTCCAGCGTAAGATTGACATGACCAATGCCAGGAACAGCACTATTAGGAACTATAAGACAGATAAGAGGACGTAGACAAAAATTAGAGAACAAGACAAGGCAGACCTCTCGGCTAAAAGTGAGAAATTTCTTCGAATCCCGACACCATTTAATAAAAGTTGTGGGAATATTACCCATTAGGAAAAAAAGTCGTGGGAATATTGCCAATTTAGAAAAAAAAATAATGGGAATATTGCTCATTTAGAAAAAAAAGTAATTGGAATATTGTCTATTTAGTAAAATTGTGGGAATATTGTCTATTTAGTAAAATTGTGGGAATATTGTCTATTTAGTAAAATTGTGGGAATATTGTCTATTTAGTAAAATTGTGGGAATATTGTCTATTTAGTAAAAGTTGTAGGAATATTGTCTATTTAGTAAAAGTTGTGGGAATATTGTCTATTTAGTAAACGTTGTGGGAATATTGTCTATTTAGTTAAAGTTGTGGGAATATTGTCTATTTAGTTAAAGTTGTAGGAATATTGTCTATTTAGTAAAAGTTGTAGGAATATTGTCTATTTAGTAAAAGTTGTAGGAATATTGTCTATTTAGTAAAAGTTGTGGGAATATTGTCTATTTAGTAAAAGTTGTGGGAATATTGTCTATTTAGTAAAAGTTGTGGGAATATTGTCTATTTAGTAAAAGTTGTGGGAGTATTGTCTATTTAGTAAATGTTGTGGGAATATTGTCTATTTAGTAAAAGTTGTAGGAATATTGTCTATTTAGTAAAAGTTGTGGGAATATTGTCTATTTAGTAAAAGTTGTAGGGAATATTTATTAAAAAAGTTGTAGGAATATTGTCTATTTAGTAAAAGTTGTAGGAATATTGTCTATTTAGTAAAAGTTGTGGGAATATTGTCTATTTAGTAATCGTTGGGAGAATATTGTCTATTTAGTAAAAGTTGTGGGAATATTGTCTACTTAGTAAAAGTTGTGGGAATAATGTCTTTTTATTAAAAGTTGTGGGAATATTGTCTATTTAGTAAAAGTTGTGGGAATATTGTAAAAGTTGTAGGAATATTGTCTATTTAGTAAAAGTTGTGGGAAATATTGTCTATTTAGTAAAAGTTTGGGAATATTGTCTATTTAGTAAAAGTTGTGGGAATATTGTCTATTTAGTAAAAGTTGTGGGGAAATTGTCTATTTAGTTGTGGGAATATTGTCTATTTAGTAAAAGTTGTTAGTGTCTATTTAGTAAAAGTTGTGGGAATATTGTCTATTTAGTAAAAGTTGTGGGAATATTGTCTATTTAGTAAAAGTTGTAGGAATATTGTCTATTTAGTAAAAGTTGTGGGAATATTGTCTATTTAGTAAAAGTTGTAGGAATATTGTCTATTTAGTAAAAGTTGTGGGAATATTGTCTATTTAGTAAAAGTTGTGGGAATATTGTCTATTTAGTAAAAGTTGTGGGAATATTGTCTATTTAGTAAAAGTTGTGGGAATATTGTCTATTTAGTAAAAGTTGTGGGAATATTGTCTATTTAGTAAAAGTTGTGGGAATATTGTCTATTTAGTTAAAGTTGTTGTGGGAATATTGTCTATTTAGTAAAAGTTGTGGGAATATTGTTGTGTTGTGGGAGTATTGTCTATTTAGTAAATGTTGTGGGAATATTGTCTATTTAGTAAAAGTTGTGGGAATATTGTCTATTTAGTAAAAGTTGTGGGAATATTGTCTAGTTAGTTAAAGTTGTGGGAATATTGTCTATTTAGTAAAAGTTGTGGGAATATTGTCTATTTAGTAAAAGTTGTGGGAATATTGTCTAGTTAGTTAAAGTTGTGGGAATATTGTCTATTTAGTTAAAGTTGTGGGAATATTGTCTATTTAGTAAAAGTTGTGGGAATATTGTCTAGTTAGTTAAAGTTGTGGGAATATTGTCTATTTAGTTAAAGTTGTGGGAATATTGTCTGTTTAGTAAAAGTTGTGGGAATATTGTCTATTTAGTAAAAGTTGTGGGAATATTGCACATTTACTACTGTTGTTAAGAAATTATTTGCTTGTCTGCGGTCATAAAATACTTTTAAAAAAAGAAACTTTTGCTAATGCCTATTTTTGTTTTATTATCTATCATTTTCTTTATCATGTTTTTTAATAAACTCAATTAAATTGTTTCACAGCAGAAAAGATTAAGCCCTGTGTGGTTCCCCGGAGGGTGTCTGGGGCGATAAATAACGAATATGCCTACTGTCCCCTCATGCATGTCGTAAGGGAATACTAATTGGAGGTGGTCCATAGGGCAGGCAACCTCATCATATAAAAAGTTCTTATAGAAATGTCTGCAGCAGAAGCTCATGCACGTGTTGATGTAGGCTTCCCTGGGAATTGTTATTATAAATAAGAAGTGCTTAAATAATTTCTGAGCTTAAGCATAAATATAAACATAAACATAAATATCTTTATATCGTCTTGAAATGGGATGCCGCAGAAATACGATGAAAGGGGTGGTCGAGGGATGGAATTAAAACATACACAGAGAGAAAGAGAGAGGGAGAGAGAGTAGATATGAAAGACCTGTAATGAGATGAACATGCTATGCAGCGCGAGACAGTTCTAAATGAGATAATTTAATGGTACCTCGTGCTGTAACTGAGACTTCGGTCAAAAGGAGACGCCACTGGATCTACGGTCCAATTCTGTATGTATAAGTCTATCCAGTGTTGTCTATGTCAGTTAATAATATTTGTTTCACACACAAAAATAAGATATCAAGGTCAGGGCTTGGGTCAGGTTACGAGATTTCAGGAAGACACTGATACACGGACTCTTCTTCTTTCTTCTTCTTCGTACACTCTCAGACGTCCACTCTCAGACGTCCACTCTCAGACGTCCACTCTCAGACGTCCACTTGAATGTTCTCAAAGAAAGCAGTAGTCAGTTTGAGGCCATTTGAATCCCCGTAAAGCTTTTCCACGAACGGAGCTGGCGTCGGCCATATGCACTTTCTCAGTACCACATATAAGGGGTAACTTTGAAGCAGATGTTCAGCAGTCATTTTATCAGTGCCACAGTTACACTGATCGGTAGTTCCTATCTTTAGCTTGTTGAATAAATGGTATCTCAATCTGTTGTGACCAGTGCGGAGTCTGAAGATTACCACTTGTTCTCTTCTGTGGAGCTGGTAGTAAGCATCATTCTGTGTGTGCCCTGGATGTTCTACATTCCATTTGTTTCTGTAACTGATTCTGATAAAACTCTTTGCCTCCTCAAAAGTTATGCTTGCATCAGGCTGAGGTAGATGTGAACCTTCTTTTGCCATTCTGTCAGCCTCTTCATTGCCGGCGATGTTACAATGAGATGGAATCCACTGGATCACAACACTTTTGAATCGTCGACAAAGTTTGTGGAGCACTACTCTGAGATCATCCAGGTCTGTATTATTTTGGCTTTTTAACGTTGCAATTACTGACTGTGCATCAGTAAAGAAAGCAACTTGTCTCTCTGCCGTTTCTCTCTGCACGAGGCAGACCACGGACAGACCACCAACTTTAGAAGAGAAATAGATGTGGTTATGTTAGAGAAGCATGAGACAGACCTCTAACTTTAGACGGACTCGAGGTAGCAGACGTCACTTTTTTACAGTCATTGAATAACAACAACGTCTTCGTCGCTCGCTCTCAGCTAACCATATCTATTTCTCTCAGCTAATCACATCCATTTCTCTCAGCTAACCACATCTATTTCTCTCAGCTAACCACACCTATTTCTCTCAGCTAACCATATCTATTTCTCTCAGCAGCTAACCACATTTATTTTTCTCATCTTACCACATCTATTTCTCTCAGCTAACCACATCTATTTCTCTCAGCTAACCACATCTATTTCTCTCAGCTAACCACATCTATTTCCCTTCTAAAGTTGATGGTCTGTCTCATGCTTCTCTCATATAACCACATCTATTTCTCTTCTAAAGTTGATGGTCTGTCTCAGGTTTTTCTCATATAACCACATCTATTTCTTTTCTAAAGTTGGTGGTCTGTCTCAGGTTTCTCTAACATAACCACATCTATTTCTCTTCTAAAGTTGGTGGTCTGTCTCATGCTTCTCTAACATAACCACTTCAATTTCTCTTCTAAAGTTGGTGGTCTGTCTCGTGCTTCTCTAACATAACCACATCTATTTCTCTTCTAAAGTTGGTGGTCTGTCTCATGCTTCTCTAACATAACCACTTCAATTTCTCTTCTAAAGTTGGTGGTCTGTCTCATGCTTCTCTAACATAACCACATCTATGCGTAAGGTGCGAGAAAGCAAAGTGTCAGTTATGGTTCTCAGGATGAGTTTCTCGGGGGAGGTGTGAAAAACTGCTTCTGCACTGGAGACGGGTTGTCTGAGATTGGCAACTGACACGCGCCCTCTCGGTCAGTAGGTGGCAGTTACGGCATGCGTTTAGGTGTTTAACGTAAGCGTTGAAGACGGAAAGGGGAGCGTACTTCGTTTTGCGAAATTAAACGTTTACCTCTTTGTCTGGTAATAGATATAACCAGAGTTTGAAACTAGATTTTCATTCTTGCTCCTAAATTTTTGCAGTAGACAGATCGCTGTGCTAGATCATTATATCTGTGTTTTGGCGAAGTCTGAGTTTCTTGGCCATTTTGCCGAGCTCTAGACTACCATTAGATTGCAGTATTCTAGTTCATGGTTTAGTCTGGAGTTCTGTGTGAGGAGGTAAATATTATATATATTATATTCTAGTATTTTGTGAAGTGTTTAAAGTGTTAAATCGCTTATTTTATTTCACTAGTTAGATTTGGTGCAGAGCGCTTAATTTATATAGTCTGTATTATTTTATAGTGACGAGTTACAGTGGAAAACAGAAATTATATTTCTAGCTTAAACTCAGTCGGCTATTAAGGAATTTAATTTTACTGCTAAAATAATCAGACGAGAATAAACTTTCTAAACTAACTTTATTAATGCTAGAAGCCTCATGAGTGTTGACGGAATACGTATGTATTCCTAATTCATGAGGATTGAGGATTTTTAAATATAACTTACTTCACGGGAATTTAAATGATAAGTCAAGCACTACGCTTGCAATTTAAAATCAAAGTTATAGTGAGTACATAATATGTAAAATATTTCATATGAGGTTTTTCTTCCCTATTCAGTGAATACTGGAGTAACCCAAAACTTTGCCGGCGTTTAGTACAGAAATATAAACATTTTTATCTTTTTAACCACGTGGGTTTACAAGTTAACACCTGTCTGACAGTGCGTGTGTCTTCATTAATAGACAGAGTACAACTCTCACTAACGGGTTTTATTAAAGACTAAATGATTTATACTGGGCCTTTGAGCCAGATCAGATTTTCTGCACAAACTCTATGTACAAATTTAGCCGTGGTGGCAAGTAACATATTCACGTCAGTAACATTCCGACGGAGTTTCGACTTGTGGTGTGGTGACCAAATATAGTCTTTTCCTGAAAGTAGACACCGATCTGACATTCCTCAATTCTAGAAACCTAAGCTATTGACACTGTGCTCGTTGTTAATGTTTCGTGCCTGGACAATTTCAATGTGACTTAAACAGACATCCGAAAAATAAGAACACCCAAGAAATCGTTCCCGGAAGCAGAGAATTCATCCCGTCTTTTTGAAACTGGGGATTTCTTGGTCAAAGACTGCCTTTGACGACTCTGTATGTGAGTGTCCTATAAATTGTGTTTTCCAGAAGTGGCTATCAAAGCTGTGAGTATGAACATGTGCACGTGTGCTCGGCTGAATGAATAGAGCGAATGCAGGACGGAGTGATTTCTTTATTGTTGTAATTGGGCACCCATTTTGCTATCTTAACTTTCTGAATGCAAGTATTGCTACTTATATTTCCCTTAAAATAGAGCAGAGATATCAAGTCTGTCCATACCTTAAGAAGGGGAAATAATAGACCTAATCCTATGTATCCTTGTTTCCTTGGGGCTATCACTTTCTTCCAACAGGACTGTGGGCATACCTCGATGGATAAGATCTAACTGTGGGTCTATCATTTCTTGTAGCAATTCCTTGATTTTTTATGACTATGTGTATATGCTTTGATGTAATTTCTATGTGTTGTGAAGAAATTTTAGATAATAATTAAAATTTCTCTTGAAAGTAATCAGCGTGTTGGTCAGCTCGTTCTAGAATATTTATATACTCATTTGTTATAGTTTTCCTACGTCTGTACGTATAACTGTCGTCTTGTATGTGCGTGCACGTGAGTGGTTAGAGATATATTAATATATATATATATATATATATATATATATATATATATATATATACATACATATATATATATATATATATATATATATATATATATGTGTGTGTGTGTGTGTGTGTAGACTGTCTGACTCAATCTAAATCTGTCGTAGAAGATAGGTGAAAGAGAGAAGATTTCTTGATTTCAGAGACAGACTCTATCACATTTCTACCATCTCACTCGTGGAAATCTATTGCTATTACTACTTCTCAATGTGTCTATCACTTATCCTAATCTAATCAGAAGGGACCAACACAAGTCTTAATTGCCCTATCAAAAATCTACGACAGTCCAACAGGGACCAAAACTCAAGAATAAGTATTGCGAATCTTCAAAGGTGTCTACCTGCGTACAAGATTACTATTGGCAGAGTTGTAGATAGAAGGATAATGATACTTCTTCCTCAAGGGAATGTCACAACATATTCACAAAGCGAGAACAATGCTGCATTGGCTGAGCACGTTAACTCTAGTATCTGCCGTCAACTTTTGTGAAGGGTTATGTAATCTTATCATTCGTTAGCTCGTCCAAGCCCCCAGTTGAGTTAATTCAGCGAATTTCCTCTTGTTATTATTTAGCTCTGTTTGAGTGTATTTAAGAAATGGTCTGAGACATACGGATGTAGTACATTCAAAATGATTAAATCCACTTTAGGTTTGTCTTTATACAAGTAACAAATTTAATAATAAATTATGTTTAACGGTTACAAAAAGTGAATAATTCTTTACAAAAAGTATTCATCATGTGTGATGTTATGGTTTTCGAAAATGGGCAGTTCACTTGGCAGCTTTTCAGTTTTACTTTGTTGCCAATAGTTGTTTCTGCTCCCGCTAATGTTTGGGTCTTTGCATATTTTTTTTTAAACCAGCGGCACTTGGGCTTTCAGCCCTTCGGCCCAATGACATGTCATTGCGAGGCTGGGGAACCTGAGGACTTTCCTTCCAACCCGGTCAGGAGCTTCGCTCCTTCCCATCCACAGAGGGTTTATCACAGGAGCCGTTCAGGCTATTCAGTCAAATTTCCGGCCGTAAACATTTCTTCAAACGCCGACGCCCGGGTTTGAACCATGAACACCTGGTCGCCAGTACAACGCCGAAGCCATTACACCAGCGCGGCTCCCGAGGGTCTTTGCAGATAGATGAATGGATTGCATGCGTCCCTGGTCAAGATTTAAGAGTTGCAGCACGTTCCAAGTAGAATCAGGGAGTAACTGCAAAGCTGGTCCCGTGTCTCTAAGACCCGTCTGATGATGGTGTCTAGCGTCGACTTCAGGCCACTTATACCCTCACTTGTTCCATAAATAGTACCCTTAACTGGTACCACCAACTAGCATGGCAAAAGAAGAGAAACGAATATGAGTATTGAGTTTCCCGACGCATACTTATGTACCCTTCTCTTTTCATTCCACCATCCCATCTATCTCAGAACGTTTACCCTCTCTGAGAATTAATATTAATCACAGTGGGCGAAAAACTATCTTTACATTTAAAATGAATAGTTTTATATTTAACTTTAGTTGGAAATGTTAACAATATAGTTTGAATATGTTTACATTTACATCAGTTGAAAAGGTTGTAAACTTTCATTACATTTAGGGTGAATATGTTTTACATTTACACTGGTTGAAAAGGTTAATAATATAACAAGTATGTACATCCTTTCTTTTATCATTTCCTTCCTGCTCCATATGGAACTATGGACTACCTTTGCTTTTGGTTCTTTATAAGAAACTCGCAGTAAAGCCCCCAATCAGAAATGTAGTTATGCTTACATCTCGAGTACCGGCCAATAATTTCAAACAAAATTTCCTGAAGCGTGTTTAAAGTTAATTGCTTATCCTTTACAGGACGTGGCAATCAACCCCAGCTTTTATTGGCTGTTTGTGATTTTTCTAGGCAATTTTTTCATTCAGTAGTTTGCCATTGCTTTCTGAACGGTACGGCGCTTATACCATTGTTAAAAATCCACACAAAGCGATCTGCTACCAAACCGCCTGCAGCAGGTTTCGAACCTGGTATATCTGGATTATGAAACTGCGTTCGTATCCATTAGGCCACAGCGTGTTTAGGATGGGGTAATTCAAAATATTTCCACTAGGAAATTTATGTGCATTAATGCTAAGGTCATGTCTTCTAAATATGGAATGAAAACATCCGATCACTCTCTCGGCAATGTTTACAAATAATTTCTTACATCTGCCCGGATTATTCCAACATTTCCGCTCAGGTATGTCTGACTGATAAGTGCGTGTCTATAATCTGTCCACAGATAGGTAATTTATCTCCCGGCACGCCTTAGGTAAACCCAACGCATGGTCGCTGACCGGCCCATCTGGGTTAATATCTGTGCCTAATCTTAGCAAAGCTTAAAGCAAACATGACAAATTATCACTGAAGGGAGTGTACGATGATATGAAAATACCAAATACAGTAGAACTCCATTTATCCGAACCCCATGGGACCGAGCATCGTTCGGATAATCAAATGTTCGGATAATTGGATTACATGATGTATCGAGTACATGTACACATATTTCTAAAAATAATTAACAATCACAAAGAAAATACACTATAAAACATATTTACTTGTACTGTAATAATAATACCCACACTGTATTAGATCACTGTATCACCAAAATCTTTTATTACACAGCAGTGCATGTACTACTTGTATTAATTATTTTTGTTAAGAAAGAGAAATGTTTTCAAAATAACATTACAAACAATTCAAAACCAGGCGCAACTTACGTATACATGTACTTGCACAGATGTAGCCCACTATTTAAAATAATGAGGAATCCTCTTTTGCGCCAAACTGGATAGTCTGCTTTTGGCTGCTAAGTCCCGCATTCTCTTCAACAGCAGAAGCTGTGTAGGACAGCTGTCATCTTCTTGCTCGTACCAAGCCATCGCTGTTTCTAGTGCTATAAGGCCTCTTCAGGACTTGGTCGACGTTTTGGGTTTTCTTCATAATCTACAAGTACATCATGTACTTCTGAGGAGTCTTCATCATCGGTCACTACATGTATTTGGTTTTCTTCTTGCACAAAAGACAAAATTTCTTCGTCATTCAAAAACTGAAAACCAGAATCATTATCATCTTCTAGCCACATGTGTGCATCATCTTTGTCACAGTCCGAAAATCCGGGCATTGCTTGAAACAGTTCCACAACTTCATTTATACAATCATCATTTGTGTCCACTGCAGTAGTTTCATTTCCTCCTTTTTTCCCAAGCAATCTATTCCAAGCCTTGTTGAGATTATCTTGTGACAGGGTGGTCCAAGCATCAGCTTACATATAGCAGCAGTCTTTGAGATTAAGCTTTTTTTGAAAACGCCACCACACTTTCTTCATCTTCAGCCAACAATATACGACGCAGGACTTCCTTCTTGTACATCTTTTTAAGCTTTGCTATAACACCCTGATCCATTGGTTGAATCAGTGCTGTTACATTGGGAAGCAGAAAAATTACTTTAAAATTTGCATCAACTGCATTCAATGTATCCGTCTCTGGATGAGATGGTGCATTGTCCAGTAGAAGAATTACTTTTCCAGTTTTCTTTTCTTGTTCTTTCAACCTCTTCACATTTGGGATGAACTGATTTGTATACCAATCAAGAAATATTTCACTATTCATCCAAGCACTCTTCTGTGCTTTGTAGCACAATGGGAGACATGTCACATTCTTTAAATAACGTGTTTTTTTGGCTTTGCAGATCATTAGCACCGGTAAACGATGACTTCCACTGGCATTCGCGGCTACCAAAATTGTTACTCTCTCTTTGCACTTTTTAACCCCAGGGGCAGCTGCTTCGCGCTGAGATGCAAGTGATTTTTGAGGCAATGATTTCCAGTATAAGCCAGTCTCATCGGCATTATACACATCATCGAGTAAATAACCTTCTTCTTCCAAAAAAGCCAAGAATGTTTCTTTAAAATTTTCAGCGGCAGTTGCATCGCTAGATGAAGATTCCCCTTGAATCTCCAATTCTCGTATGCCATGACGAGATTTAAAGTTTCTTAACCATCCCTGGCTAGCCTTAAAGTCAGGAGGACCGTCAAGTTGACTGTTGAACTGAAGTGCCTTTTCACACAATAGAGAGCCAGAGATAGGTTCCCCTTTGCTTCTTCTTTGCACAAACCATATATACAAAGCCTCTTCCAATTTCAAATCTTTCGCATTTCTCATGGTTTTATGTTTCTTCGACCCATTTTCACTATCCAATTTCGATGCAAAACTCATAATTTTATCCTTGTTACTTTTGATGTCAGAGACGGTAGCTTTCTCAACATTGAAAATCCTCGCAAATGAAGACACAGTTTCATCTTTTCCTAGTCTCTTGATAATTTCTGTTTTCGTTTCAATTGACAAAACATTGCGGTTCCTTTTATATGCTTTAGGCCTACTGGAAGATGCCAGGTGGCACAGAGAAATACGTGTACACCAAAATTATTCTGCTGTAGTAGCAGACACAATTATTTTAAGTTGAACTGTCTGTTTAGCCAGTGTTCTGCCTAGAACTCACACGTACACTGGATTGGTAAACCAGATATTAACGGACTTTATGATCTAACTGACTTCATGTACGTAAGCGACCGTCCATTAGCCCATCTCATTGTCTACAAATTGTTCGCACACATTTGAAGCTTGCCGCATCAAAAAATTCAGAACTGTAGTCTAACGTGACTGGTGGAGACTGATTTTTTTTTTTCTGGAAAAAGTGTTCGGATAATTGGATGTTCGGATAATTGGGGTTCGGATAAATGGAGTTCTACTGTATCTGCTTGATTGCAGAAAAAAACAATGGGCCGACCACGGAAATTGCACGTCATCAGTACTCACAACAAATGTAACTGACTACTGCCGGGAAAAGAGATCGACCCAATATTATGTGACATCGGTAAAAAAAAACGTCCCGACTCTTACAAGACATAAGACAAGGCAGATCCAGGTTTGTTCTTTGTAAAAGGGAGAGGGTGGAGGAGGCGCTTAAAAATGAAAATAACACTAATTCAAAGTAGTGTTTATTATTGACTTAGCACATTTTATCCGATTTGAGAGCAGCAATGAGGCCGGGCCTATTAGAGACGATCGGGTTTTTAAGGACCAATCCAATTTAAATAAAAATTATAATATTTTAAAAAACCTTTTTGAGTTTTTTTTTGTATTACTGTATGAATAGTATTAATGAATAGTTAAAAATGTAAAGCTACGTTGTCATTTATTCATATAAGGAAGGGAAACCCGAGGCCTGTAAACAGTAAATACTCGTACTTGCGGTTTGCACCAGTGACCCGTCATCGAAGCATCATTTTTGTGATGCCTAGACCAAATTAGGCTTCCCCTGTGTAAAATTTAACTATTATTTGGAGGGACTGGGGCCCGATTCGGATGATACTAACTACTGGACTTTATATGCACATTCATGGATTATTCTTCCAAAAGATTGTTTTCACCAGTTTAGGTAAGAAGCGAATGAGTGGCCGTGTATAACAGAGAAAGAACGAGAGTGAAATATTTTCTTTTGTTACAGGAAACATTGTACCTGCAAACTTCTGGTTTTTTTTAACTATTGTTTATTTTTTTTACTAGATAGCATTGTAGTGGGAACTTATTCTTTTCTTTACTGTCTATTCTATACTCTATACCCTAGTGTTAATCATTGACCTTTTGGGGTTATTAACTTCCTTTGGGATATTTTTTTCCTCAACAGGGTGGAGGGCACTTATTGGGTTATTTTCCTATGTCTGTAAATATGAATATATTGATTTGTATATGTTAGATGTTGTAAAGTTTAAGTGATAATAAACTAAACAAAACTTAATTTAGCGTGTTGGTCAGACCCATATCCATTTACCATAGTTTTCACGTTTGTTTGTCTTGTTGTCACATAATTGTGTATGTGGGTGGTTAGTAGACTTATAATTAAACTTATAGGGAGGTTTGATTGATCGTCTTCTTCTAAAGATAGTCGTATAGATAGGCTGGACTAGAGAAACCACTCATTCCAGAGACGGATCTTCACCTTAACCTATTCACTCGTGGAATCTATGCTAACACTTTTCTTCCTCATATACCCCCACTTTCTGCTCTAATCAGACGGGACCAAATAAATCTCTATACCTATCTAAAAATGTACGACACCCTAGTTATAACTTTTAACTGTTTTACACTTAAAACAAACAAAAAAGTATACATTTCCTTTATTTTGATATTTTACAATACACTCTTTTCTACTAAACGATGCTAATCTGGAAAATAACGAATTTCTAGTTCGTTTCGCGGAGAAGCATCTTACCTTGACGTCGGATAATGATAAGGAAGAGAAATTATTCATTGATAAGAACTTCACTTTTTAAACCCGTGCATTTTTTTATATTTTTCTTTCAACATTATTTTATGAAACTTTAAGAAAAGACATCAGAGGAGCTGGGAGAGTAGATCCTGGAGCAGGTCGACCACTTTAAATTCCTTGGAGCTGTCATAGACTGGAAGGGGGGCATCAAAGAATAGTTGGCTACTCGAAGAGCAGCAGCTGGGAGACTTTTTCAAGCCATAAATCGAGGATTCCTCAGCAAAAGAGAAGTTGGTAAGAAGACGAAGATGGCTGTATACCGCTCCACCTATGTCCCAGTCTTGACGTATGGATGCGAGTCATGGGCAATGACTACTACCCACAAAAGCCAGATCCAAACCTCAGAAAAGAGGTATCTGAGGAAGGTGGTTGAAGTAACAAGAAGAGACATGGTCCGCAACGAGACGATACGCCAAGGCCTAAAAACCCAACCCCTGCAGACCCAAGTAGAACAGTCCCAACTAAGATGGTTTGGCCATGTCTGCAGAATGTGAGAAGATCGGCTACCATGGCAAGCATGGGAAACTAAGAGCCAGAGATCCAGACCTCCAGGACGATCCAAAGTCCGCTGGGAGGACAACATTAAACAATCTTTGAAGGACCGAGGACTAGAATGGAACCAGGCCAGAAGGAAGGCAGCCGATAGGATAGTCTGGCGCTCTCTCTTACAAACCTCTATACCTTACGGTAGAAGAGGAACGACTAAGTAAGTAAGTAAGTAACTTTAAGTAAGAATTGGTTTTTGCTGTGTTTACTTTACATTTTTTTTTTGGGAAAAAAAACATTGTTTTTAAATTAACCATGTTATGTTAATGAGCAATATTAGTTTTTTTCCTATATGAAAACCCTTGAGCATCGCGTTGAAACAATTCACTATCGATAAGTAGTTATTGTAAAATTTCTAAAATTGTCTGATTAAGAACTATGTAAACACTAGTTTGTACTCGACAGATAAATGTTTTATTGTCTGTACTAAATGAAGAGGCTAACTAATTTACATTTGTACATACATAAAGCTTTCTTGTCAAACACAATTGTAATAAAAAGTTCAAACAAAGTAGGGACAACAACGATGGTGTGGGGGGGGGGTGGCAGACACCATAGATATCCACAATGTGAAGTCATATGAGAAAGGGGGGGGGGGTGTCCTGGGTTTTTGTGACTAAGGGTGAAAACGGGGTGGGAGTGGGGGGGGGGGGGGGTTAAAAAAAAAGAAAAATGACATAAAATACAAGAAAGGAAAACAGCAAAACTTAAACTACTAGCGGCAAGTGTGAATAAAGAAGTGAAGACAAAAACTCGATTTCATAATGTTGTACCACCCCTTAAGCAGCATTAAATAGTAAAGGATCAAATGTAGGGACCACAAAAATCGGACATCAAGAATAGTAACAGTTATATCCAGACTTGAAAAAGGTTAAAGGAAAAGGCCAGAACATGAATTTCTAGCTTGTGGTTTGTCTGTCGACCCATTAACCTCAGTGGAAAAATTAATCCTGTTCGTATCTCCATAGATAGAGTTACATGCACTAATGTTGGTCCTACACCGCCCATCTGTGAAGAGCATCAATCGAGGTGATAAATTGTGCGTTTGTGTTAGAACAAATAAAATGTGGTAATAGAATGGTACAATGGGTGGTGTCACCAGCATTGATTGGTATCTTAAAAACTGAGTCAAATGTTAGGATTTAACCAGATGACATTCTTAAGTTTCAACACCAAAGTTATTTTGTGTCCTCTCGAAATTGGTCATACGTTCTAAAACAAAGCTATGAACTAATAGACCTTTGAACCCCCCCCCGCTCGCAGATTGATGGTTTGCCATCCTAGCGCCTTCAATAGATTATCTGTTACGATCATTGAATGTCTGTTCGTTAAGTGTTAACATACGGCTGTGAGAGTTGGAAAATAACAAAATCATTGAACATTTATTATTATTATTACATTTGCTGTCTATATCATCATCTTCCTTACAAACATGAATTCTTATTACGTTTAGTGGGGCTGAAGACAAAAACACCCCATGCTCCTTCAAAATAAATACAAATGCTGTCTTAAATGGTGCCAACACGACCTTTGTTGAGTGAGAAACTGGGGTGAACATTAAACGAATATGTAGCACTGTTTCTGTTAGAATCGGAATCTCACATAAGAGTATTTTTTTTAAACATTCATACCTCACTAAACTGAGTTTCTGTTAAAAGAAATATCACCTAAAGAGCTTCTACAAGCACTCGTATCTTACAAAACTGAGTTTCTGTTAGCATCAGTATCTCACTTAAATGAGCTTCTATAACCATTCATGTCAACATTCTATATTCTATAACCATTCATATCTAACTAAACTGAGTTTTTGTTAGCATCATTATCTCATCTAAATAAGCTTCTATAACCATTCATATCTAACTAAACTGAGTTTCTGTTAGCATCATTATGTCATCTAATTGAGCTGAAATTCCAGATACTCACAAAATATGCTGGCATATGACCTCGCGTCTGGGAAATGGGAAAAAAGGGAAAAAGGGGGGAGAGTACTTGACAGGAACAGAAACAAAATGTAAGCCCACATCATAACCGTTCTTGGATAGTGCCTCAGAGACACGTATGGCAATAGGACTTAAAGCCTCAGAAATAAGTTTGTTAATAAGGCATACGGCCTCAGAAATAGCTTTGTGAATAAGATGTAGGGGTCCAGGGCTAGGCCAGTGATTGCAGCATGAAGCCTCAGAGAGATCGGTCATTAGATAGAGCGTAGCACTAGCATCTCAGAGATTCTTCTTCTTCTTTGATCCTTAGCCGCCGACCGTCAAAGCAGTCAGTGGCCATCACGCCTAGTGGCGTCTTGTAGGGTAACAACAAATTGATTCCACTGTGCTCGGTCGACGGCCATCCTTCGTACAGTGCCCCAACTCTGGTTCATTCTTTGCATATCAGCCTCCACAGTCCTCCGCCAGGTGGTTTTTGGTCGGCCTCTCTTTCGTTTTCCTTCAGGGGTCCAAAGCATAGCTGTTCTTGTGATGGCATCGGGGTCTCTTCTGAGGACATGGCCAACCCAGCTCCAGCGTCTGCCAGCTATGATGGTGTGCATGTCCTCTTGCCTGCTTCGAGTAAGCAGATCTTGGTTGGTGATGGTATTCGGCCAAAAGATTCGGTGAATTTTTCTTAGGCATGTTGTGTGAAAAGATGACAATTTCGACATTTCCTTCTATGTAACTCTCCAGCATTCCGCACCATAGAGAAACACAGAAAGCACACAGCTCTGATATAATCTTAATTTTGTGCTTGTGCTGTATTGAGAGTACTTCCAGATGTTGTTTAGGCTAAAAAAGGTTGTTCTTGCATTGTTCATTCTGATGTTGATGTCTTAATGTGTTGATGATTTTGTGAAACTGTGCTAGTTAACACTGAGATGCAATGTCATCTGGTATATTTCCATGATCTTCCAAATGTAGAAAATCTATGTAGTGCCATCTATATCTTCTCTGTTTACAAGTGTCCAATCTCCTTAAAGTGTATGGTCTCAGTAATAGGCAGTGATGCCACAGCTGGGTATTTCTTACTAGATCTGGGTTTTTGCGCTTCCGTCTGGGTATCTGGGTAATTTTTTTCAAAATCTGCATTAATCTGGGTATATTTGACAATTGGCATTTACAATGTATGTATATTCTTTGCACTGAGCATTATACATTATATTATAATTAAATGTAAAACATTATGTACTATATATTTTTTATTCCACTTAAATTTAATTCTTGTTTTTAACCACATCAGTGACGTTGTTTTTTGACTCGTTTACATCAGCTATCTATTTCCTATTATTCTGTTAATGGCTGTCATCTGCAATACTCGGTCATTTTTGCGATGTGTTATAAAGTCTTCTTTTTACATTTTAGACTTAAGCAGATAAATAGCATTTTGGTTTTTTTTTTTGTTATTATAAGATTATAAAATGAGCGATGATAAAGGTACGCTTGGTAGTTGTAGCAGCATGACGACACACACGCCACCGCGTAAAAAAGTGAGGCCATGGTATCAGCAGGCTTTTTGTGCGGAATGGCTAACAGACAGCGAACTGAACGATTGGATAAAGCCGGACTCTGGTAACCGCTATGCTGCGATTTGTACGGTCTGTTCCAGTACATTAACTAATGCCAACAAAACAGCTTTATTGATACATAAAAGCACACAGAAGCACATGAAAAACTTCGAAGCCAAAAGCAAAACTCTGAACATTAACAAGTTTTTCATCAAACCAAAAGAGCCCTGTCTCCAAGACAAAATTGCTGAAGCGGAGATAGTGTTGTCGGCTTTCATGGCAGAACATAATACTCCGTTTTTGCAAGCTGATCATTTGATTGAATGTTGCAAGCAGATATATTTCCAGACAGCACAATTGCTCAAAAAAATGTCACTGAAGCGCACCAAGGCTGCCTAAGTGATGCAGTACGGTATTGCTCATTTTGAGCGGCTTGAAGTTATAAATATTTGCAGAAATCAGAAATGTTGGCAGTCGTTGTGCGATTCTGTGACACAAAAACAAAAATAGTTGATTCACTGTTAGACCTCATTGAGGTGGAGGATGGGACTGGTCTTGGCATGTTTACAGCTGTTAAGAAATTGTTGAGCACGCATGAAATCCCGCTTAGTAACGTCATTGGTTTTGCTGCAGACAACTGTACCACTATGATGGGGACTGCAAGTGGTTTACAGGCACATCTGAAGAAAGAGACTCCACATGTCTTTGTTCTCGGCTGTGTTTGTCACTCATTTGCACTTTGTGCAAATGCTGCCAGCAACCACCTACCGTCTTGGCTACAAATTTTCATAAAGAGTGTCTGCTTCTATTTTTCGCATAGTAGTAAAAGAAATCTCCAGTTCCAGTTAATACAAGATGTAGTTCAGGCCCAGAAACATAAATTGTTGAAGCTGTGGGAAACACGCTGGCTGTCCCGTGAAGCAGTCATTGAGAGGATCCTTGAGCAATGGGATGCTCTGCACTTGTATTTCCAATCCAAAGCTTCAGTGGACAACGTCGACGGTGCGGGGCAAATCCTGCAGACGATGAACACTGTTGGCACGAAGCACATGCTTCTATTTGTCGGCTACATACTGGGTAAAGTCGACATAGATCCTTCGGATATACAGGTGCACAATAAACTGAATTACACTGAGCTGGGTGGACGATGTGAAGCGCAGTTAATGCGACAACCGTTACGAGATAAAGAAGTCCAGTTTCGCAAGGATGCATTGGCATACCTGATTTAACTTTGTACTTAAATACGATGCAGGTTCCCACTTGAACAAAACAGTGTTCTGGCGCAAATGCAGCTGTTGGATCCAAAGCAAGCTCTTGATATCAACAAACCTTCTGTCATTCCATTAGCAGCGCAGTTCCCAACAGTTGTTTCAGAAGAGAGCCTTGATCGTCTGTCTGATCAATGGCGAGAACTGGCATCGTACCGAAAAGATCTTGGACATCTAGTGGATGGGGATCCGCCCGCATTCTGGCTGGGACTGCAACAAGTAACAGATGCTAATAACCAGAAGAAATTTGATGTTTTGGCTGACCTCATGTGCACGCTTATGGCACTACCTCACTCCTCAGCATGCGTCGAAAGATGTAAGTATATTACTGTTAAAATATCTCATTTTCAAGAGTTCATATATTGGGGTGTTATTAAAATAATTTTTATTTAATTGTGAATTTTTGGTAATAAAAAAAATGAAGAAATACATAAAAATTGGTAGCACACAGATTATTTGTGCTAAAGATGCACATAAAAGATTATGTAAGCATCGTCTATCCCGTGTATTTGAGGCATAAAATAATCTGGGTATTTCTGGGTTTTTTTTAGAAGAGCATCTGGGTTTATCTCTAGAACTTGAGTGGCAACGCTGGTAATAGGTCAGTGAATAGGGTGTATGGTCTAAATGATAGGTCAGTAAATAGGGCGTATGGTCTAAATTACTCTAAATGATAGGTCAGTGAATAGGGTGTATGGTCTAAATGATAGGTCAGTAAATAGGGCGTATGATCTAAATGATAGGTCAGTGAATAGGGCGTATGGTCTAAATGATAGGTCAGTAAATAGGGCGTATGGTCTAAATGATAGGTCAGTAAATATGGCGTATGGTCTAAATGATAGGTCAGTGAATAGGGCGTATGGTCTAAATGATTGGTCAGTAAATAGGGCGTATCGTCTAGATCAGCGGTTCTTAACCTTTTCTTTATCGCGGACCCCCTTTAAATACCTTTTGTTGCCGCGGACCACCAAGATTTAACTCAAGATTTAAAACCCTAAAGTGCATCAAATATTTATTTAAAGTTGCTCATCAAGGGTCTTCAAATTTGGAGAGAAGGGAGAAATAAGTAAATGCACACACTCCTATTATAATATTTTTATTGGAATGATTCCATACAAATTTAAAATAATAACAACAATACCTGAACACCGAACCATGGCCTAACATTACTTGTTAATTTTAATTAATTAATTAATTAGAAGGCTGGTGCTGCATTTCACTGCCTTGTTATATCGGACTTAATAGTTGTAACTTGTATTTTGAGTTCTGACTACATTTTTCAAACGGTTTCTATTCTTATTTTTAAGATAAACGAGAGCAGAGAATGACTTTTCACACAAGTATGTCGTTATGAAAGGCATCGATACTTTCATAGCCCTCTTCGATAGTTCCAGAAAATCTGCTTGTAAGTGAGCCCAGAAATTTGAAAGGGACTGTTCCATGAACTGCAATTTCAGAGCACCATCCGTGGATATTCTATGTGCTTGTCTTCCTCGGCTGCTGTGAGCCCCTCTAGTTCATTCACATTAACTGAAAATGGATCTCTAATCCAGTTTTCGCTTGCATCAGGAACAGGAAAATATTCACGGAAACTATGCTCCAAATCTTTCAAATGTCGTGCGATAAGTGATGTGTCCTCCTCAGACAACTCTTCATCGGTGGAACCAAGAAAATTTGTGAGGTTTGGAAATGTCTCAAAGTTTCGGTTCGATAGGCGATGATGCCACAATTCCAACTTTTTCATCATTGCTTCGATCTTGTCTTCAACTTGAAAAACTGTGACTTTTTCTCCTTGAAGATTTAAGTTGAGCATATTTAAATGGGTGAAGATATCTGACAGATATGCTAATTTTACTAACCAGGAAAAATCTGTCAAACCATCGCTGAGGTGAAATTGCTGCTTCATGAGCAATAATCTTATCTCGTCTCTCAAGTCCCAAAAACGAGACTACCCCGTGATAGCCAACGATCTTCACAGTGTAGCAAAAGTTGATGGTGTTCACAGTCCATATCTTTGCAAAGCTGCTCAAAAAGTCATGAATTCATTGAATTGCTTTTTATAAAATTGACAATTTTGACTGATTCATTTAAGGTCTGTTTTAGTTTTTCTGGTATCTTCTTAGCAACTAGAGCTTCCCTATGTATGCAGCAATGGTACCAAGTCACCGACCGTATGATCTCCTTAATCCGTGCTACAAGTCCAGTAAGCTTTCCAGGCTCGTGCCCCGTCTCTGCTAATTCCAACGCATTTCAACCAATCCATGTCATGAAATGTTATAAACTTGTTTAAGCTGTTAAATACTTCTTCATCTGTAGTGTGTACCAACGAGGAAATGAACAGTAAGTCTTCGAAAATATTTCTCTCGTGCTCATCTAACATAGCACAATAAGGTCGCTTTGTTTGTTATGTCTGTGCTTTCGTCCAGTTGCAGGGCAAAATAGTGGGACATGCGAATTCTTTTTAATAACTGTTCCTATGATATTGGCTGACAAACCGTCGATTCGCTTCTTAACTGTGTCATTTGACAAAGGTATTCTGGAAAGATCCTTGGCAGCTTTCTCGTTGATCAATGCAGAAACCATGACTTTTGCAGCAGGTAATATAAGTTCTTCAGCTATTGTGTGCGGTTTTCCGGTTTTTGCTATTAGTTGAGAAACTTCAAATGAGGCCCTCACTGCATTATCATTGTTACAACCAGTTGCAGTTTTTTTTAAAACCATTTTCTTACTTTCCCGAAGCTCCTGCTCTTACTTTTGAAAAAATCGATGCTCTTTGAGCCTCGTTGTGGCATGTTCTTTATGTTTAGTATCGAGATGTCTTCGCAATTTTGATGGTGTCATGGCCTCGTTGGACAATATATCGTAACATAACACACACTGTAGTAGTTGCTTGTCTTCTGGGCCTGTACACATGAAGCCAATCGACATATATTCCTTGCTATATCGGCGGCACTTGTTAAGATGACTGGAAGAAGCTTCATTTTGCTGTGAACAGGATGCACCCTCATCAACATAATCAGTACTTTTACGTTTCAAATTGAGCCAGCGATCCATCCTGAGACTCAGCCAAAATGTATTGTTACGAAATTCACCGCGATAACATCGAAAGGTCACTTTACCCGACAATAACCAAACGCTTTTATTCACAGAAATCTAAGAAGAAACACGATCATTTTGACTGACTCCGACTCTCTCTCTCTCTTCCCGCGAACACGGTCTTCCTTTTATGCATGAATTTCTTCAAGAACATTCTCGACACAGCTAGAGAATTCTGGGAAGCATTAGACGTTCCGAGAATGTGGTGGCACAACGTGGACAACACTAGAGTTCGGTGCAGCAACGAAGGCGGCTTCTGGCTGTATGCGCGGTAGCAAGAAATGTCAAGTGCGTTCTCTCAGCCGTTCAGCGTCATTAACTTGCATGTTTTCACCGTGTGCAGAAGTAAGTGCTGAGTACATTTTTTGCTATCAAACAATTATTTTCGTAACCGATGTTTACTTTTGTTTGTTTTTAAAGGAGGCGGTAGGTTAGAAAAGCCAAGTTTTACACAAACAAACGAGAGAAATTAAGATTTCGTTCTTCGTTTCCTTTTCTTTCTTGCTTGCTTTCTTTCATTCATTCATTCTTTCTTTTTATTTTAACTGTAAAAGCTCATAACATTTCTTCAAACCTTCGCGGACCCCTTGTGAGGACATCGCGGCCCCCCGGGGGTCCGCGGACCACAGGTTAAGAACCGCTGGTTTAGATGATAGGTCAGTGAATTCGGCGTAGGTCCTCCAAAATAGTACGGTATAATAGTACATTAGTCACTTCAGTCATAGAGCATAGCTGACTATGGGAATACGCCCTTGAGGTGACAGCCTTTTTTCCTGGTGCTCCTTTCTGCGTGTTCTTTTCTCTTCTGCTTGTTGTGAATTTCTTTTCGCCCAATCTGAGGCGGCGCCGTAAGGAGCATGGTCACTTAGTGCGATCGGCAGCTTCATCCTCTCTGGTTATTGGATTTATGTCTAGTGCCTAATATGTTTCTTGCACACATCTTTAAACCTCAGCTGCAGTCGCCCGGCTGTTATTGGATTTATGTCTAGTGCCTAATATGTTTCTTGCACACATTTTTAAACCTCAGCTGCAGTCGCCCGGCTGTTATTTTGCCATCAGCTAGTTGTCCGTAGAATATATCTTTAGGGATGCGACCATCTTCTATGCGGCGGGCATGGCCAAGGTAGCGAAGTCTGCGCTGTCTAAGCAGTGTGTACAAGCTTTGAATGACAGCACGTGTGAGATAGAACAGTGGACAGGGCGTAGGACTTCAAATATAGGAAAGTGATTGTGACCTAGGGCCGCAGAGATAATTCAGTCTACACGGTTCCAAGACAATAAAGCCGTCACTGTTATTAATTATCACTTTAAAAAAAATCTATTGCGAGTTTTATATCGCCCTCTACGCGATTATTGACACAAATAAATACCAGTTGTTTGACGCTAATCACAACAAGGCATTTGAATTGCAACTGATTCAAAGAAAGTCATGAAGATAAATAGGACAATTTAAACAGAAGTCTATCCAGAAGTAGAACAACTGGCTTGGAGTGCCAAGGCTCAGGGTCTCCAAAACAAATAAATAAATAAAATTTAAAAAATTTATCACAATAAATCAACCATATATGAGAACCATTCCCTTTTTTTTCCATCTAGATTTTTCTTCCGTATCATTTTCGTTCTGCTGTTTCGTGTTTTTTTTTTCTTTCTCTTCAGAATGAGACGTAGGAACTTAAAATATATTTTTAACATGACATTTTTCACAACATTCCCATGTTCATGAAGAATTGTACAACCACCACTTTCATTTTGACCTTCCACACGCGAGCCATGCATCTCTCATAACACAATGTAAGAAAGGAGCGTTAAGAATATATCATACTCTCACTTTAGTGTTTTCTAATAAAAGATTTGTATTGCGCGCTTTAGCCTGGGCGGATTGTGTCACAGCTGTAGAAAGGTCATCTTCTTAAGGACAAAAATTAATATCTTCCCGCTCGCTCCGGCGCCCCCTTGCGCCTAAGGCGGGCTCTGTGTATTTTTATATATGTGTGTGTGTGTGTGGCCAGGGGGCGGAAAATAAATAGTTGACTGGGGGCGACTTAATCCCTTTTGGCTCGGGGCGACTGAATCCCTAGAGCCGACCTTGAAGTTTAAAAATGTCCACCGTAAAGGAAGATTAGAAAGGCCTATACGAAACTAAATGAGAATACAGCTTTGCTTGTTCTATGGCAGCAGTGAATTTGATCAGATTTAGCAGCGTAAACAGCTTAGTAGAAACACATTTGTGCATGTTTTGGTCTGTCGAATTAGTTCAAGCTCCAAGCAAAAAATGAAAATGCTTTTAGAAATTCATTATCATATTATGAGAACGTTTGAATAAATTAAATGCAAATGTCTTTAAAGTTTACTAACATAACGTATGTCACATCAAAGAAGCGAGAATAAAGAGGGGGATGCCATGGATGGCGCAGGCGGAGGAGACTATTAGACAGGTGACCCCAGTTGAAAATATATTCAAGGGAGATGAGTGGAGTAAGTCAGATGAGAGCTGAATGAACTACCAGCAAGTCATCATCAGCCTTGGTAGAGAATGCAGAACTTGGGCCAATGGGAGAGCAGAGCTGGAAATTGATCAGCTTATAAATGATAATGCCGGGGATGATGATGCCATTGGGTACACTGATGGGTCTGTAAATATGTGGTAATAAATCAGGGTGGGGCTTCTCTGATAGAGTAAAGGGCAGGACCGTCGCTGAACGTAGCGGGGCTTACATGATAACAACCTCCAGCATGAGAATGGAGGTAGAGGCAGTTACTGCTGCCTTAAGATAGCTGTCTGAGACTTTATTAACAAAGGCAGTTATTGTATCAACTCACAATCCATGCTTTGAAAGGTCCAAAATGGTTGGCTTCGACATGAATGGAAAACCTCCATAGAAGCACCGAATCTTCAAGAACTGATATGGATCTACTGTCCTGGTCATGCCAGCGTACGTGGCAATGAAAGAACTGACAGACTAGCTTCAAGAGCACCCATAAAAGGTGCATTGGCCAAGGATAAGGAAGAAATACTGACAGCGGTTTATAATCGTCTATTAGAAAATGACATTGCGATCGAAGAATCATCAAAGCTAAGACTGCTGGAATTCGACATCAAACGTTAAACCAGCAGGGATGGACGTATGAGAGGACGTATCCGCCGTGTATACAACCAGTGCGCAACAGGAACAATTAGCATTCATACCCTTCGACATTTGCTGCGGGAGTTAGGGCACCTATGGGTTTGCCCGGAGTGCATTGACGTCGATTCTGATAAACAATAAAAATGTCACATCTGCAATGTCTACAACGTCTTTGAGGAATGCTTGGACCTAGTAATCTGGTGTTTAAAATGGAATTTTAAATTTTTTTTTTTAAATTAATGAAAAAAAAGATACCCGTTCAACCTCTGATGGGTTATAATTAGGATATATATTGTTTTCAATTCCAAATAATATGAACAACCGCCGATATGAGAAAGTGGCATCACATTTGTCAAATAATCACAATTTTGCTTATAAGTTAAAAAAAAAAAAAAAAAAAAACTCTGAACAAGAATAATATTAAAGTGGATGGGTGTAAAGGCCCGGTGGTTCTAGTTATATAACGGACTTTAACAGATATTTAATTGACTTTCATCTGTTAAAAGTCATATGCATTGTAAGAACAGCATCAGACCTTCACATTCCCAGCCACTACAAATTAACATTTGTTCGTGTTAAATATTGTTTGACTATATTATGCAGTTCCCTAGGTCTGTCTATTCTGAACACCTCTTCTATATTTATAGGTAAGTTGGATGCTTGCAAATAATCTAATACTGTATTGGTATTCTCATTTGTTCATACCTCTTACATTTTAAAATTGTCAGTGAGAACTTCAGTTCATTCCTAACACTGTTTTTTTCTGTGCGGTACGGTTCTGAAAAAAAGGAGGTAATTGAAAGGATTTGCAAATACAACGTCAGACAAGTTTTCAAGATGATTTCAATTAAATGTATGAACATAAAGTATCCCTTTACACTTATAAAGTAATAAGACAAAACAATGTAAGTTTTTATTTCATTTTTGGTAAGAATTATCAAAACTCATGCAAACAGCCACTACTCATAAAATATTTATAATTTGATCGGTATTTAAATTGCGGAAACTTTAAAAAATCTGGACAATAAATAGAACATCCATTTTGGAATTTCAGCTTGTATTCTCACATCATTGCAGTATTTTCTCTTTGTTAGAGATACAATATGGCGGGGTTACCTCGTAGAATAAGCAAGGTTGTTAATTTACAGTACAACATACATTTTAGCTGCATTTATTCTTAGATTAAGTTGTAACCGAAAGCAGTAGACAGACCTTATGTACTAACTGGTACCAGACGTGAGACGGTACCACCAATCATGATGTCTCATCTTATCAATAAACTCGGAATCAAAACGATGACAGTAACATCGGGTATTACCACTTGATAGTGAAAAGCAGTAGCAGTATTATTATACACACTATATATCTAGTTAGCTAATTCATATTAGCATATATGGGGTAGGCCCTATCTGGAAACGTTTGCCCATCGTCTGTTGTGAAATGACTAAGGCAGACACACACCAAACATTTATAATTTACACAATTAGTCTAACTATATTAGACGAAAACGGTATCGTTGTCTTTCACTGTTAATCAGCCAGCATTATGAAATATGCTGTCGTCAGAACAGTCAATAGCAGCTAGCCTTATTTGAATAATGAAAGAAACCCGAGGCCTTGATTGGTAGGCCTAAACAGCAGGCACTGTTAAGACAAGAAAGAAGGAGTCTAGTCAACAGAAAAGTGATAGGGTCACCAGGGAATCTGAGCAGTGCCATTGCCTCGCTGTGAGAGTGAATCATGAAAAAACATGGGCTACTGCCAATTAAGTGATTGAGTCTATCAATGCCTGTCTTGTTCAAGGGTCCTGTAGGCCTATTCCATAGTTGCATATATTTTTGTGAAAATGACCATGGCTAATGAGGCACTTTTTTGAGGTACTTAGTGTCCTTTCACGATAATATTGACTTCTAACAAGAAACAGAAATAAAATAATATTGACTTCTAACAAGAAACAGAAATAAAATAATATTGACTTCTAACAAGAAACAGAAATAATATTGACTTCTAACAAGAAACAGAAATAATATTGACTTCTAACAAGAAACAGAAATAATATTGACTTCTAACAAGAAACAGAAATAATATTGACTTCTATCCTATTGAAACTATCCTTTTCAGGGCAGTCTAGTCATAACTAACCATCACTGTTAGAAAGAAAAGATGACCACAACTTTGTTGTCTACATTCAAGCATTCTCTTCTTCTTCGATCCTTAACCACCGACCGTCAAAGCAGTCAGTGGCCATCACGCCTAGTGGCGTCTTGTAGGGCAACAACAAATTGATTCCACTTTGCACGGTCGGTGGCCATCTTTCGTACAGTGCCCCAACTCTGGTTCATTCTCCGCATCTCAGCCTCCACAGTCCTCCGCCAAGTTGTTTTTGGTCGGCCTCTCTTTCACTTTCCTTCAGGGGTCCAAAGCATAGCTGTTCTTGTGATGGCATCGGGGTCTCTTCTGAGGACATGACCAACCCAGCTCCAGCGTCTGCCAGACATTCAAGCATAGTCTTGCTATTATTGTCTATCAATAACTGAGCTGCATTGAATTGTTGCTTGTATTCATGTATTTCTGTGTTTACTTTTATTACAGAGTGCTAAATTTCTTGCCACCAGGTCACTTGGTTGACCAGAAATTCAGACAGGTGACTGAGAATTGAACTCAGTTTTATGAAAGACATTATTATTGGTTGTTACTTGGTTGTCCTGCCAAAAATTGATTATAGGTGTCAATTTGGCCATCAGGGTATTCAGTGAATATTTCTTGCCTGATGTGGCATTTTGATAATCTCTGCCTGATTCATTCACACACAGAGCAAGCTTCTGTTTTTCAAATTGTAGCACCACCACACTGCCAGATGTGTCTGCTTCATAGAAAAGCTTATAAGGTGAAGTAAAGAATGTTCACCACAAACTGAACAAAGTCTTGCTTAAGATTTTATTGTTTATATATCTATTATTCTGCCATCACCAGTGTCAATACCTTGTCGAGATATGGCGGCTTGCGTACCCTGATTACCCCCAGAGCTATGCCAGCTGGAGTTTTACTCCTGGAAGGTTCTACCAAGCTGGACAGATTTGTGCAGGCAGGGGTCAGACTAAAGCAGACACCCTGGTCCTCCAGGTTGGGGGTTTTAGCATAGGGCTGACACCCCTGTCTATGTAAAAAGAAATTAAGTTACGGAAATGACAACAAATGAACAAACTTTGCTGCGGGACGGACATCCGGAGTCTGAGGCTTGTATGACTGTCTGGTGAAAACCGAAAGGAAGCCACTGACACGAAAACGAACGTCCTGACTGCAAAACGTGAAACAAGAATAGGATTTTGGAATGTCAGGACAATGAATGATACGGGTAAACTAAAACAGGTCACAGCAGAAATGAGAAACTATAGATTACACATTCTAGGGATAAGCGAGAGCAGATGGACAGGGGCAGGAAAAGTTAAAACAGCAACAGGAGAAACAGTACTTTACTCTGGAAGAGAGGATGGACAGCACAATGAAGGTGTAGCCATTATTCTACAGAAAGGAATAGAAAGGACATTACTGGAATGGAAACCCATCAACAACAGACTGATAAGAATAAGATTGAGGGAGATTCACCAATACTACAATAATACAAAGCTATGCACCAACACATGACAGCGATGATGAGGTCAAGGATGAATTCTATCAACAACTGCAGAAAGAAATGGAAGACACACCTAGATATGATCTTATCGTAGTAATGGGAGACCTCAATGCGAAAGTTGGAACACACAATACATATAATGAAAGAGTAATGGGGAAATGCGGCAGCGGAACAGTAAACAAAAATGGGGATAAATTAATAAGTTTCTGTAGCATTAACAACCTGGTCATTGGAGGAACACTTTTCCTACACACAGAAATTCACAAATTAACATGGGAATCACCAAATGGTCGGGACAGAAACCAGATCGACCACATTATGATTAACGGTGACATTGCACTGCTAGCACATTCACATCAACACATCCAGGAAAAAATGGATAGACTTAATAAGTATAGTCAGCAGGTGGGCTTGAACATCAACCTAAAGAAGAAAGAGGTCATGACGCTCAATGTGAGCAACCCTGAGCCCATATCAGTAAGGAATCAGCACCTGGAACAGACAGATGCCTTCACATACCTAGGATGCATAGTAACAACAGACGGCGGAGCAAACAAAGACATCAACAACAGAATGAACAAAGCAAGAACAGCCTTTTTAATCTAAACAACATCTGGAAGTCCTCTCAGTACAGCACAAGCACAAAATTAGGATTATATCAGAGCTGTGTGCTTTCTGTGCTTCTCTATGGCGTGGAGAGTTACAGAGAAGGAAATGTCGAAATTGTCCTCTTTTCACACAACATGCCTAAGAAAAATTCTCCTAATCTTTTGGCCGAATATCATCACCAACCAAGATCTGCTTACTCGGAGCAAGCAAGAGGACATGCACACCATCATAGCTGGCAGACGCTGGAGCTGGGTTGGCCATGTCCTCAGAAGAGACCCTGATGCCATCACAAGAACAGCTATGCCATGGACCCCTGAAGGAAAACGAAAGAGAGGCCAACCAAAAACAACTTGGCAGAGGACTGTGGAGGCTGAGATGCAAAGAATGAACCAGAATTGGGGCACTGTATGAAGGATGGCCGCCGACCGAGCAAAGTGGAATCTATTTGTTGTTGCCCTACAAGACGCCACCAGGCGTAATGGCCACTGACTGCTTTGACGGTCAGCGGCTAAGGATCAAAGAAGAAGAATGATTAACGGTAGATGGAGACATGAATTACAAGATGTGAAGGTAAGAAGAGTTGCGGATAGGAAGTGATCACTATTTAGTAGTAGCAAAACTGAAAGTGAAACTAAGAACGGCTGGACCAACTGTAACTACACAGAAAAGGTTTGGCATCAGCAAATTGAAGGACTCTATTACCAGAAAAGCTTTTGCGGCTGATATAAAGAGAAGCGATATCAATTTGCCAAAAGTCAGGAAAAGACATTGACTGATGATATAGACAGCAGTTCAACACCATTTCAACAATATATAAGGAAAGCAGCAAATCATGGTTGGGATTCCAGGAAAGGAAGAAGCAAGACTGGATAACACCAGAAACATTAAACACCATAACGATGAGAAAGGAAATGAAAAGAAAGAAAGCAGAAGCGAAGTCCCCCAGGTTAAAGCAACTATAAAGCGAACAGTACAGTCAGCTGGACAAGGAAGTTAAACGCCAAACCCAAGCCAAGAATAGGAATTTCCTAGACGATCTTGCAAGACAGGCAGAAGAGGCAGCACTGAGAAATGAACAAAGCACAGTATACAAAATAACTAAAATCATCAGCGGAAAACGAGGTGCAAACAATATTACATTAGTAAGAGATAAGCAAGGAAATCTCATCACGACAGCAGAGGGACAGGAAACAAGATGGGCAGAGCATTTCAGAGAAACTCTGAACAAGGAACCACCAGAAACACAATTGAATGTTCCTGAGGCTGAAAATGATCTAGACGTTAATACAGACATTCCACGAAAAGAAGAAATCACAGCAATCAAAGGGTTAAAGAATGGAAAAGCTCCTGGCCATGATAACTTAAATGCAGAGCTATTTAAGACAGACCCTGAGCTAGCAGCAGAACTATTGGAACCACTATTTGCACAAGTCTGGAAAACAGGGACAACACCAACGGAGTGGAACAAAGGAATAATTGTCAAATTGCCCAAGAAGGGAGATCGTGCAGACTACAATAATTGGAGAGGAATAACTCTTCTCTCATTTCCCAGCAAAATACTAGACAGGATAATTAAACAGAGAATTTCACAATTTCAGTAGACCACAAACTGAGGAAAGAACAAGCAGGATTTAGAAAGAACAGAAGATGTGTAGATCATATATTTACCCTCAGGAACATTATAGAGCAGTGCTCAGAATGGCAAAGACAGCTGTACATTAATTTCGTTGATTTTGAAAAGGCTTTTGACAGTATACAAAGGGACAGTTTATGGAAAATACTGAGGGCTTATGGAATTCCAAACTGCATAGTGTCAATCATAAAAAGCCTCTATGCCAACTTTACGTGTAGCGTTGGGCAGAGCAACCTAACCTTTGAGGTGAAGACAGGAGTACGACAGGGATGCCCCTTATCAACCACTCTATTTTTAACAGTCATAGACTGGGTGATGCGCCAGACAACAGAGGGCAGTCCAAGAGGAATAAGATGGACTACATTTTCTACATTGGAAGATCTGGAATATGCAGATGACATTGCACTACTAGCACATTCACATCAACACATCCAGGAAAAACCGGATAGACTTAATAAGTATAGCCAGCAGGTGGGCTTGAACATCAATCTAAAGAAGGCAGGTCATGACGCTCAATGTGAGCAACCCTGAGCCCATATCAGTAAGGAATCGGCAACTGGAACAGACAGACGTCTTCACATACCTAGGATGCATAGTAACACCAGACGGCGGAGCAAACAAGGACATCAACAACAGAATGAACAAAGCAAGAACATCCTTGTTTAGTCTAAACAACATCTGGAAGTCCTCTCAGTACAGCACAAGCAAGATTATATCTGAGCTGTGTGCTTCTCTATGGTGCGGAATGCTGGAGAGTTACAGAGAAGGAAATGTCGAAATTGTCCTCTTCTCACACAACATGCCTAAGAAAAATTCTTCGAATCTTTTGGCCGAATACCATCACCAACCAAGATCTGCTTACTCAGAGCAAGCAAGAGGACATGCATACCATCATAGCTGGCAGACGCTGAAGCTGGGTTGGCCATGTCCTCAGTAGAGACCCCGATGCCACCACAAGAACAGCTATTCTATGGGCCCCTGAAGGAAAACGAAAGAGAGGCCGACCAAAAACAACTTGGCGGAGGACTGTGGAGGCTGAGATGCAAAGAATGAACCAGAGTTGGGGCACTGTACGAAGGATGGCCACTGACCGAGCAAAGTGGAATCAATTTGTTGTTGCCCTACAGGACGCCACTAGGCGTGATGGCCACTGACTTCTTTGATAGTCGGCAGCTAAGGATCAAAGAAGAAGAAGAATATCTATTATTACTTGGTTGCTACTGAGTGTTTCTCTTCTGAGGCAGCATTTTCATAACTTGGGCCAGATTCATGCTGGTTTGTGCACAGTCTCAGCCAGCTCTTTTTTGTCATATTGCAGTGCCATTACACTGTTGGTTATTTATTTCATGTTGTGTGGTGACATGTCAGTGATTATGAAAGTAGAGGTTTCCAACCACAGTATTGTCATGCTTGTGTTGGGAGGGTTGTGCCACAACATTTCTACTTGTTTGTTTATTTTTCAATTAGTAAGGTTGGGCTGTTTGAAGATCATTTTGATAGATCGATTATTATTATTTTCTAATAACCTTTTCGGCAACCGGCAGTGGCCATCTCTGTGAGTGAAGGCCCATCATGAGACTATTACAGCTACAACATTACTATATAAGCAACATGTGACAGGTTATGTACAATTGTGCTATGATCCACACATTAGCTTGATAGGGCCTGGATTTTTGTCTTCCCTCTTCCTATCCTGGTGTTGTTACTGAAGAACTTCAAACAGCCCTGTAGTAAAACATAGTCCAAGAACATTAATTTGTTTCTCAGTCACATAATTATCATTAAAATTTGCTGTGCACAAGAAAATCATTTGAAATTTTTTTTTTTTTAAAGATGAGCTACATTTTCCCCCAGTGTGTCCGAATGTTCAGCACCATTTTAATAATGTTTGTTTTGTTTAAATTCTCATCTTTGTGTTGTTGTTGATATCATTTCTATTGTTGATTTGCCCATCTTTACCTTCTTGTCTTATTCCTCAGTAGTAAACACCTTTCATTTGTTTTTCCCAATTTCTATTGGTCCCTGTATGTGCACCATGCTTGCATTCTTTGCTGCATTTGTTGTTGTTACACCTCATTTCACTTCCATCCAATTGTTTGTTACAGTCTGTATTATCAGATCTTACTATTCTTAGATTTGGAGATCATTTTTTGTTTGTTTTTTTTGCTTCTAGGTTTAAATTTCTTCAATCCATTTATTATTTTAGTTGTTTTGTAATTACATTTTTCATTCTGCTGTATTTTTTTACATGTTCTTTTTTTATTATTATTTTTTATTTGCAACATATTATTTGATTTTTTTATTACCCAGTCCCATAACTGATATGGAAACACCTGTTAAAGATAAATTAGGGAATCCAATACCAACAGAAAAAGAACAAATGAAGAGATGGGCTGAGCACTTCATAGAGGTGCTAAACAGACCACCACCTATAGTAACACCTGATTTTAATAATGAAACACCCACAACCACCTTGCCAATAACTTGCGATGAATTCACGCTGGACGAGATCAAACAAGCCGTTAAAAGATTAAAAAAATTTAAAGCTGCTGGAGTTGGCGAAATGATTAAAGCAGTTAATGACAACAACCTCTTGAGAATTTTAGATATTATAAATGAAATATGGAGAGAAGAACAACCACCACAACAATGGAAAGACAGTATTATTGTAAAGTTACCGAAGAAAGGTGATCTATCAGACTGTAATAACTGGCATGGTATATCTCTATTATCAGTACCTGTAAAATTATTATGTTGCATAATGTTAGAAAGACTTAAATTGCATGCTGACGAAAAGATCAGAGAATGATTTACAGTAGAAACAGGGGTGAAACAAGGCTGTATTATGTCACCACTACTTTTTGGAATAGCTATTGATTGGGTTATGAGAAACTATACCCACAATGAACAATTAGGTATAAAATGGACTAATGGAAAATTCCTGGGGGACCTGGATTTCGCAGATGATTTAGCATTCTTAAGTTCAACACCCAGACAATCCTAAGAAGCAGTAAATAATTTGTGTCATCTTTCGGTTAAAATAGGTCTCCAAATAAATGCCTCTAAAACTAAAGTTATGAACTTTTCTAACGAGACCTTTAATATCATCCTGAACGGGGAAAAACTACAGAAAGTTGAAAGTTTCAATTATTTAGGCAGTAAAATGACTCAGGATGGTGACACAACAAGAGAAATTCATACTACAATTGCTTTGGCAGCTAGCGCCTTCAATAGATTATCTAACATTTGGAAACTACGATCATTGAATATACATACCAAGCTTCGTCTGTTTAATTCAAATGTTATCTCAGTGTTAACATACGGCTGTGAGAGTTGGAAAATAACAAAATCATTGGAGAACAAGCTGAATACATTCGAGAACAAATGTCTTAGAAAACTCATGAACATCAGTTGGAAAGAATTCAAGACTAATCGACAAATAAGAGAAGACTCTAGGCAGAAATATGTCTCCAACTATATAAGGAAAAGACGATGGTCATATATCGGTCATGTCCTACGAATGCAAAACAACAGAATACCACTACAGGCGCTCACTTGGGTTCCTGAGGGTAAGAGGAAAAAAAGGAAGACCAAAAGAAACACTCAGAAGAACAATAATAAGAGAAGGAAGAACGTTGGGATTAAACAATGTGCAAGAGTTAAGAGGAGTGGCGTCACAACGAATAACCTGGAGAGCACTGGTTTCTGCCTTATGTGCTGTGTTTGGTGCTTAAAGAATTTATTATTATTATAACTGTTATATCATTGGGATATTATTACATTTATGAATGCTTGACTGATAGTGAAGGCTGTTGTCTGTTGATTGCTAGTTTATTAATTCTAAAAGATTAGCCCATTTTTTGTTGTCAGTCTACTCTGTCGTCTTTTGCCTAGTGCTGTGCCTTGGAGGATAATCTTAAGTAGCCTATAAAGTCTTGACATGTGGGTCGTACTAAGTTTGCTTCCATCTCTCGAATGTTATGAGAAGGTCAGTCTATGGTCTTGTGGCATTTCTAGTTCTCAGCTCTTATATTTGTATATTTATCTTCATTATATCCATCTTTCTGTTGCTATGCTAATGACAGTTTTTTCCTAAAATTCTATGGTTATTGTTTTGTTCCAAACTCAAAGCTGTACGGAGCTAAAGAGGAACTCCAGACACCGGTCAAATTCATCATGAGAACTCGTCTGGCGGTGTAAACATCAACGATGTGATCGCAAGAAGAAGAAAAAGTTTTGTTCCATTTCCAGAGCTGGCAGATGAACAGTTTTTATTCTTATCTTTCCAGGAAACCCAGCGGCTTATGGCAGAGCCTGTAGCTGGAATAACAGCTGTACCAGATGATCAAAATGCCCGTTACTTTCATGTTGTGGTTGCCGGCCCATCACAGGTCAGTGTGCTTCTTGCTGTCATTCTCTACTGTTTTCTTCTTTGTCATTTCTGCTTGATGACAATAGAACCTGCAGCCACAGACAGACATGTTGTACAGGGTGATGTGATGACAATAGAACCTGCAGCCACAGACAGACATGTTGTACAGGGGTGATGTGATGACAATAGAACCTGCAGCCACAGACAGACATGTTGTACAGGGGTGATGTGATGACAATAGAACCTGCAGCCACAGACAGACATGTTGTACAGGGGTGATGTGATGACAATAGAACCTGCGGCCACAGACAGACATGTTGTACAGGGGTGATGTGATGACAATAGAACCTGCAGCCACAGACAGACATGTTGTACAGGGGTGATGTGATGACAATAGAACCTGCAGCCACAGACAGACATGTTGTACAGGGGTGATGTGATGACAATAGAACCTGCAGCCACAGACAGACATGTACAGGGTGGTGTGATGACAATAGAACCTGCAGCCACAGACAGACATGTTGTACAGGGGTGATGTGATGACAATAGAACCTGCAGCCACAGACAGACATGTTGTACAGGGGTGATGTGATGACAATAGAACCTGCAGCCACAGACAGACATGTTGTACAGGGGTGATGTGATGACAATAGAACCTGCAGCCACAGACAGACATGTTGTACAGGGGTGATGTGATGACAATAGAACCTGCAGCCACAGACAGACATGTACAGGGTGGTGTGATGACAATAGAACCTGCAGCCACAGACAGACATGTTGTACAGGGGTGATTAATGACAATAGAACCTGCAGCCACAGACAGACATGTTGTACAGGGGTGATGTGATGAATGTGCATGAGGCTGGCAACTTTATCATGTCAAACATATAAACAAACCACTGCTGCAGGAGAATGTGAATGCTTGGTCTGAGCTTCCTGCGGGGGTGGGGGGGGGGGGGGGGGGGGGGGCGGCGGGGGGGGGGGACTACTGGAGTGGTGGAAAAATGATGATTTCTGCAGTAGTTTATCCACAATGTTCTGCTGCTGCTCCAGAGTTGGAACAGCGTTGGTGATAATAAAGATTCAAGAACTGGTAGAAGTTTTGTAAGTAGAACTGTCAGAAATAATGAATGCTTGTATTTTTTTCAGCCATGACAGTTTCATATTTAACCTTTTCACTCAGTGCAGCAGGACTTATTGTTGGAGAATAAATGTGTATCACTTCATCCATCAATAACCTTTAGCTCCCCAAGGAGCAAAGGCCTTCAACAAACACATGCCAAGTCTTCCTGTCCTGTGCCATCAGCTCAAGTTCTTTCCATGTTTTCCTCATCATTTTCACTTCTGTCTCCAATTCTCTTCTCAAATGTATATGCCTGAACAAATAGATAATATTTGTTGTTGTTGTCTTAATGTAATGTAATGTTAATGTGAAATATGAAGCAAACATAAGGTAGTGGTGATGTAAAGTTAATCAGTCACTTGTGTGCACGGCTGACATCATCCTGATACAGATTTGTTTTGCCATCTATAATGTGAAAAGAATAGGTCTTGGTTGCAAACTTCTGTTGTGCATCAATTCAGCCAGTCATTTCATTTCTATAGTTATGTTGACCATGCAAGAAAATTATAAAATTCAGAGTGACACTGCAATCGATGATTCAGCATGACTGAAGACTGCTTGAATTGGCATAAATGGAAAACTATCAGGGAATTACGTAACAGAGGATGGGTCAGACATTTATACAACCAGCACAATACAGAACAATTAGCATTCATACCCTTCAACATTTTCTGAGTGGGACTGAGCACCTGTAGTTTTGCCCGGAGACCATTGATGTTTATTCTGAACCACAAAAACAATAAAGTTCAACATTACATAGTGGTTGTTGCATGCAACAATTGAAGCACTGTATCTGTGAATCAGAATATTGAAAGTACGGTTGAAATCACCGCATCAGTAATGAAATTATGGGCAATAAATGTAAGAAGGATTTTTTTTTTGGGGGGTAAAACTTTTGCCTCGTTTTGGCTAGGTGCGTCCCATTCAACCTAGTAGTCAGTTATATTAGGGCGCATGTCCAAATATAAAAGACCCTTATAAGAAATTATATTCACAATATTTTGTTGTTTGCATTATCTGACACATTAAAAAATTGTGTTGCTTGAGTTACCTAGTGCCCAGGATTTGTCGACCCCTGAGCAAAGATTTGTCACAATCCTGCTTAGTATTATAATAATATATAAGTTAAGCTTATACAGTGAACTGTGAGACAGCAAGTACTATCTGATATAATTGATTGTCTCTAGATAATGATGACCGTGGAACTTGATAGATGTTTCCTGTTTATTTACTTATTTTAAGAAAGTTTCACTTACTGAAACACACCTACAAAATTATAGTTTAAATTTTACGGTGAAAAATCTATCAAGTTCCACTGCTTGGCCTGTTTTCAGTGGATAAATATTATGTTTGTCTTTTTAAATAATTCGTGTAGTAATAAAAATGTATTTTTATGAAGTCATACAGTAATACATATTGAAGTCATACAGTAATACATATTTTTTACTTCTGTCTTGGGGAAGGAATGAACATGTTATTTTCCCGTTTTAGTAAGCAGCCATGATGTGTAACTCAGTTCCTGTCATTTCTCTCCAGTCTCCCTATGAGGGTGGCTTGTTCAAGCTAGAGCTGTTTCTACCAGAAGAGTACCCAATGTCAGCCCCTAAAGTCAGGTTTATGACCAAAATCTACCACCCTAATATAGACAAGCTAGGTAGAATATGTCTGGATATACTCAAAGGTAAGTTGCTTGTGTATCCCAGAAAGTTTGTCACTGCTTCCTTATAATAAGATACACTCTGTCTTTTGTTTGACAGAACAATTACCATTGGTTGCCGTGCTAACTGGTGTTGCCAGTCAGATCTCTCATGTCATGAATCAGTTCTCATGTCTTTCAGTTTCATCCCTTTTTGTTTCATTTTCTGGCCCTGTATCCATTACAACAACCACATCATTACTTTTTTGTTTTATGTCCATGTCCCACCTATACAAAGTAATATAGGCTGTATGTAACATAAAAGTCTATTGTTCTTTTCTTACTACCAGCGACAGTGTTTTGTTAGTAAGAATGTTTTTGCTTGCTATGGAAAGCTTGCATTGCTAACACAAAGTGCATTAAAGCCATCTTTGGGTCAGAATATTTGTTACATTGATGTTAATAGATTTCTATCTTAGCTTAAATGATAAAATAATGATGTGCATATGCCTAGTAACAACGGGCTGATCACCCGTTTGCCAGTCACTTCGATTACGGAAACAATAGCAAATGGATTGATTTGCCGTTGCCCTAAAGACGCCATTAGGCGTGATGGGAAACAATGGCAAAGAAAACCAATCTGCTGTTGCCCTAAGACGCCACTAGGCGTAATGGCCACTGACTGCTTTGACGGTCGGTTGCTAAGGACGGAAGAAGAAGAAGAATATGCCTAGTAAGTACAAAAACAAAGATATTTGGAATATCATCAAATTTTTCTTTTAAATTCTGCAAGATATAAATAATTGTTGAGCTTGGGCAACGTGGATAAAGTTCCATAACTTTAGATGTGGTTACATCAAACAGAAGTGCAGACTTAACATATCATAAATCAGTGGTGGTCAGAATGTGGCTACAAGGAAACAGCACTGCATTCTTGTTTGAGCACGTGTGAATGAATATTTGTGTGTGTGGTTCCTCAAGTATTGAACATTTACTTATTTGGCCTGGAGGCTCCATAATTTTATGGATTTATTATTTCATAAACAGTGTAAGTGCCAGTCAGAAAGTAGACGTGAGTAGGTAGAGAAACCTGTCTTCAGCCAACTAGGTTAACTTACAGAGTTTATTATAAAAATATGTGGGATTTTTCTGGTTGGTTACATTCATTCATCTCCAGGTGCATCCTTGCTACAAGACACACTCTTTGATTACATTTTTAGTGGAATGATTAAGATACCACTCAGATCTCATGTGCTGTTTTGTTCTCCATAATGTGCACGATTACCAACAGTTTTATTTATGCCTGAAACTGATCACTTTGATATGCGAGAGCATTTGATAGACTTGTGCAGTAGTGCTTCTGAAGTAGTTTATTTCTTTTCAATTGCTGACCCCATTACTGAACCTAACTATAGTAACTTGTGATGATAATCCTGCAGGTAACAGTGGGCTTGTTCCACTGAAACCTGATAGGGTTAGTGCTTGATGTTGACGATACTAAATTGCTGCCATTGATAATATTGAACAGAAAAATAATACTTAGTGAAAACATTACCACTGATATGACTATTTGCAACATATAACACACAGGCCCCACGTAGTTGCTGAAGAGACAAAGAATAGAACTTCTACACCATCAAGCATGTTGTACAAGGCAGCTAATACGAGTTTGTGCATGGAACTGGGAACCTCTTTGTTAGAATAAATTGGTTGAGAAAACTTATCATGAACTTTATGATAGATAAATGACCAGTCTTGCCACAGGCAGGGTAATACAGGAAGTTAACATTGAACATTAGATATCTTTCCTGCTAACATGTTTCTTCTTTCACTGTCCAAGACTTTGACACACGTGACACAAATACAGTCCAGTCTTGCCACACGCAAAGCAATACAGGAAGTTAACATTGAACATTAGATATCTATACTGCTAACATGTTTCTTCTTTCACTGTCCAAGACTTTGAGGCACTTGACACAAACACAGTCCAGTCTTGCCACAGGCAGGGAAATACAGAAAGTTAACATTGAACATTAGATATCTATACTGCTAACATGTTTCTTCTTTCACTGTCCAAGACTTTGACACACGTGACACAAATACAGTCCAGTCTTGCCACACGCAGGGCAATACAGGAAGTTAACATTGAACATTAGATATCTATACTGCTAACATGTTTCTTCTTTCACTGTCCAAGACTTTGAGGCACTTGACACAAACACAGTCCAGTCTTGCCACAGGCAGGGCAATACAGGAAGTTAACATTGAACATTAGATATCTATACTGCTAACATGTTTCTTCTTTCACTGTCCAAGACTTTGACACACATGACACAAATACAGTCCAGTCTTGCCACACGCAGGGCAATACAGGAAGTTAACATTGAACATTAGATATCTATACTGCTAACATGTTTCTTCTTTCACTGTCCAAGACTTTGACACACGTGACACAAATACAGTGCAGTCTTGCCACACGCAGGGCAATACAGGAAGTTAACACTGAACATTAGATATCTATACTGCTAACATGTTTCTTCTTTCACTGTCCAAGACTTTGACACACGTGACACAAATACAGTCCAGTCTTGCCACACGCAGGGCAATACAGGAAGTTAACATTGAACATTAGATATCTATACTGCTAACATGTTTCTTCTTTCACTGTCCAAGACTTTGAGGCACTTGACACAAACACAGTCCAGTCTTGCCACAGGCAGGGCAATACAGGAAGTTAACATTGAACATTAGATATCTATACTGCTAACATGTTTCTTCTTTCACTGTCCAAGACTTTGACACACATGACACAAATACAGTCCAGTTTTGCCACAGGCAGGGCAATACAGGAAGTTAACATTAAACATTAGATATCTATACTGCTAACATGTTTCTTCTTTCCCTGTCCAAGACTGACACACGTGACACAAACACAGTCCAGTCTTGCCACAGGCAGGGCAATACAGGAAGTTAACATTGAACATTAGATATCTATACGGCTAACGTGTTTCTTCTTTCACTGTCCAAGACTTTGACACACGTGACACAAACACAGTCCAGTCTAATTTGTCTTTGTCTTTTTGGTCTTTCTCCAGTTTGCCTTTTTTTCCCCCCCCCATCTATGTCAGATTCATTCCTCTGTTGTCAGTCACATATTTCCTTGTACTACTCTAGGTTTTTTTGCTTTGAATTAGTTCACGTACCTTTCTGGTCTTTCTGTTAACCACCATTCAATGGGTTGTCCCAGCTGTCTCATTTTGTGTGATACCATGATGTTAACTACTTGTGGTGAACTGTACAGGTGATGTGTTACTTCACTTTTTACTTCTTACTGTCGACAAAGTTTGTGGAGCACTACTCTGAGATCATCCAGGTCTGTATTATTTTGGCTTTTTAACGTTGCAATTACTGACTGTGCATCAGTAAAGAAAGCAACTTGTCTCTCTGCCCTTTCTTGTCAATATAACCTCTGCTGCAATTTTCAAGGCCTCTGCCTCTGCTCTGAAGTTGCTGGAGAATTGTCTGTTGCCACTGACAGCCTTTTTTCTGCACCATTGCTTAAGGTCAGAAAGACACCTCCACCTCCATTTTCTGTTGCATTTGTTGCTGATCAATCTGTGTATGCATGGGTCCAGGTGTTGCGTCGATAATTCCAGGAATATATAATATTAAAAGTGTTGTGATCCAATGGATCCCATCTCATTGTAACATCACCGGCAATGAAGAGGCTGACAGAATGGCAAAAGAAGGTTCACATCTACCTCAGCCTGATGCAAGCATAACTTTTGAGGAGGCAAAGAGTTTTATCAGAATCAGTTACAGAAACAAATGGAACGTAGAACATCCAGGGCACACACAGAATGATGCTTACTACCAGCTCCACAGAAGAGAACAAGTGGTAATCTTCAGACTCCGCACTGGCCACAACAGATTGAGATACCATCTATTCAACAAGCTAAAGATAGGAACTACCGATCAGTGTAACTGTGGCACTGATAAAATGACTGCTGAACATCTGCTTCAAAGTTACCCCTTATATGTGGTACAGAGAAAGTGCATATGGCCGACGCCAGCTCCTTTCGTTTAAAAGCTTTACGGGGATTCAAATAGCCTCAAACTGACTACTGCTTTCTTTGAGAACATTCAAGTGGACGACGTCTGAGAGTGTACGAAGAAGAAGAAGACTTCTTACTATCCAGTCACTGATACTGATAACTTTGATTGGACCATTCTAAGTATTGTGTTTTTAAAATGTAACCGCTGTGTTTTTATGTTGCCATTTTGTGCACTGCATGTCTATGAGCTGTACAACGACCACGGGTATTGTTACAGTTTGATATTTGTCTACTTTGACAGCCATGTTGTGATATTTGTCTACTTTGACAGCCATGTTGTGATATATATTTGTCTACTTTGACAGCCATGTTGTGATATATATTTGTCTACTTTGACAGCCATGTTGTGATATATATTTGTCTACTTTGACAGCCATGTTGTGATATATTTGTCTACTTTGACAGCCATGTTGTGATATATATTTGTCTACTGTGACAGCCATGTTGTGATATATTTGTCTACTGTCACAGCCATGTTGTGATATAGATATTTGTGGTCTACTGTGACAGCCATGTTGTGATATATATTTGTCTACTTTGACAGCCATGTTGTGATATATATTTGTCTACTTTGACAGCCATGTTGTGATATATATTTGTCTACTTTGACAGCCATGTTGTGATATATTTGTCTACTTTGACAGTCATGTTGTGATATATATTTGTCTACTGTGACAGCCATGATGTGATATATTTGTCTACTGTCACAGCCATTTTGTGATATAGATATTTGTGGTCTACTGTGACAGCCATGTTGTGATATATATTTGTCTACTGTCACAGCCATGTTGTGATATATATTTGTCTACTTTGACAGCCATGTTGTGATATATATTTGTCTACTTTGACAGCCATGTTGTGATATATTTGTCTACTTTGACAGCCATGTTGTTATATATATTTGTCTACTGTGACAGCCATGTTGTGATATATTTGTCTACTGTCACAGCCATGTTGTGATATAGATATTTGTGGTCTACTGTGACAGCCATGTTGTGATATATTTGTCTACTGTTACAGCCATGTTGTAATATAGATATTTGTGGTCTACTGTGATCATTTCTCTGAGAGGATGCTTAGTATGTTTCATTTCTTCTTTGACTTGTTTTGTTTTGACATTGAAATGAAAATATTCTTATTAACAGACAAATGGAGCCCTGCCTTGCAGATCCGCACAGTTCTCCTCTCTATCCAGGCTTTGTTGAGTGCTCCCAATCCGGATGATCCACTAGACAACAGTGTAGCTGAGCACTGGAAATCTAATGAAAAGAGTGCTATTGAACAAGGTAAGTCTTGTCAAATAAGGGAGGGAAACCTGAGGCCTGTAAGCATGGCTAGGCGGGGTTGTCGCACGGAAGGTCCAGTGTTCAAATCCTGGGTAAGCCACTCATGTCTGTTGTTTTTCTGTTGTCTGGTGTTCTACTTCTTTATTTCCTGCGAGTGCCTGATAACATACCTTTATATTTGTTTCATATTAATTTAAGTCTTGTCATCTGACTTATTCTGTTGTTGATTGGACATAACAGAATCTCTTTAACATGTCATAAGATCTCTTGTGAGAAAAACCAAACATTCTGTCATTTGGTTCAAAAATAAATTTTATGTTGAGATGTTTGACTTTCAAGAAATGTCAACATCTCCACTATCAAATGGCTTAGGCTGCATTCGTTACAAGTACATTTAAAAAACTGTTGTGAAGCAGCAGTCAACTATTCTGAGATCATCATCCGTTACAAGTACATTTAAAGAACTGTTGTCTAGCGGTCAACTATTCTGAGATCATCCGTTACAAGTACATTTAAAAAACTTTTGTCAAGCGGTCAACTATTCTGAGATCATCATTCGTTACAAGTACATTTAACAAACTTTTGTCAAGCGGTCAACTATTCTGAGATCATCATCTGTTACAAATACTTTTAACAAACTTTTGTCAACTTACTACTTGCTTACTTACTTAGTCGTTCCCCTTCTACCGTAAGGTGTAGAGGTTTGGAAGAGAGAGCGCCAGACTATCCTATCGGCTGTCTTCCTCCTGGCCTGGTTCCATTCTAGTCCTCGGTCCTTAAAAGATTGTCTAATGTTGTCCTCCCAGCAGACTCTGGGTCGTCCTGGGGGTCTGGATCCTTGGCTCTTTGTTTCCCATGCTTGTCGTGGTAGCCGATCTTCTCCCATTCTGCAGATATGGCCAAACCATCTTAGTTGGGACTGTTCTACTTGGGTCTGCAGGGGGTGGGATTTAAGGCCTTGACGTATCGTCTGGTTGCGTACCATGTCTCTTCTTGTTACTTCAACCACCTTCCTCAGATACCACATTTCTGAGGTTTGGATCTGGCTTTTGTGGGTTGTAGTCATTGCCCATGACTCGCATCCATATGTCAAGACTGGGACATAAACTTTTGTCAAGCGGTCAACTATTCTGAGATCATCATTCGTTACAAGTACATTTAAAAAAAAAAAAACTTGTCAAGCGGTCAACTATTCTGAGATCATCATCCGTTACAAGTACATTTAAAAAACTGTTGTCAAGCAGTCAACTATTCTGAGATCATCATTCGTTACAAGTACATTTAAAAAACTGTTGTCAAGCAGCAACTATTCTGAGATCATCATCCGTTACAAGTGCATTTAAAAAACTGTTGAGCAGCAATCAACTATTCTGAGATCATCATTCGTTACAAGTACATTTAAAAAACTGTTGTCAAGCAGTCAACTATTCTGAGATCATCATTCGTTACAAGTACATTTAAAAAACTGTTGTCAAGCAGTCAACTATTCTGAGATCATCATCCGTTACAAGTGCATTTAAAAAACTGTTGAGCAGCAATCAACTATTCTGAGATCATCATCCGTTACAAGTACATTTAAAAAACTGTTGTCAAGCAGTCAACTATTCTGAGATCATCATCCGTTACAAGTGCATTTAAAAAACTGTTGAGCAGCAATCAACTATTCTGAGATCATCATCCGTTACAAGTACATTTAAAAAACTGTTGTCAAGCAGTCAACTATTCTGAGATCATCATCCGTTACAAGTGCATTTAAAAAACTGTTGAGCAGCAATCAACTATTCTGAGATCATCCTCCGTTACAAGTACATTTAAAAAACTGTTGTCAAGCAGTCAACTATTCTGAGATCATCATCCGTTACAAGTGCATTTAAAAAACTGTTGAGCAGCAATCAACTATTCTGAGATCATCATCCGTTACAAGTACATTTAAAAAACTGTTGTCAAGCAGTCAACTATTCGGAGATCACCATCATCATCTCCTTTCTGGCTTCTCATGGGGCATGGAGCCACCACAGCAACTAGATGATGGAATGTTTACTGTCTGTGAGTCTATATTAGATGATGAAATGTTTACTGTCTGTGAGTCTATATTAGATTATGGAATGTTTACTATCTGTGAGTCTATAGTAGATGATGGAATGTTTACTATGAATCTATATTTGATGATGGAATGTTTACTGTCTGTGAGTCTATATTAGATGATGGAATGTTTACTGTCTGTGAGTCTATATTAGATTATGGAATGTTTACTATCTGTGAGTCTATAGTAGATGATGGAATGTTTACTGTCTGTGAGTCTATATTAGATTATGGAATGTTTACTATCTGTGAGTCTATAGTAGATGATTGAATGTTTACTATGAATCTATATTTGATGATGGAATGTTTACTGTCTGTGAGTCTATATTAGATGATGGAATGTTTACTGTCTGTGAGTCTATATTAGATTATGGAATGTTTACTATCTGTGAGTCTATAGTAGATGATGGATTGTTTACTATGAATCTATATTTGATGATGGAACGTTTACTGTCTGTGAGTCTATATTAGATGATGGAATGTTTACTGTCTGTGAGTCTATATTAGATTATGGAATGTTTACTATCTGTGAGTCAATATTAGATTATGGAATGTTTACTATCTGTGAGTCTATATTAGATTATGGAATATTTACTATCTGTGAGTCTATATTAGATTATGGAATGTTTACTATCTGTGAGTCTATATTAGATGATGGAATGTTTACTATGAATCTATATTTGATGATGGAATGTTTACTGTCTGTGAGTCTATATTAGATGATGGAATTTTTACTGTCTGTAAGTCTGTATTAGATGATGGAATGTTTACTGTCTGTGAGTCTATATTAGATGATGGAATGTTTACTATCTGAGAGTCTATATTAGATGATGGAATGTTTACTATGAATCTATATTTGATGATGGAATGTTTACTGTCTGTGAGTTTATAATAGATGATGGAATGTTTACTGTCTGTGAGTCTATATTAGATGATGGAATGTTTACTGTCTGTGAGTCTATATTAGATGATGGAATGTTTACAATGAATCTATATTTGATGATGGAATGTTAACTGACTGTGAGTCTATATTAGATTATGGAATGTTTACTATCTGTGAGTCTATATTAGATGATGGAATGTTTACTGTCTGTGAGTCTATATTAGATGATGGAATGTTTACTATGAATCTATATTTGATGATGGAATGTTTACTGTCTGTGAGTCTATATTAGATGATGGAATGTTTACTGTCTGTGAGTCTATATTAGATTATGGAATGTTTACTATCTGTGAGTCTATATTAGATTATGGAATGTTTACTATCTGTGAGTCTATAATAGATTATGGAATGTTTACTGTCTGTGAGTCTATATTAGATGATGGAATGTTTACTATCTGTGAGTCTATATTAGATGATGGAATGTTCACTTTCTGTGAGTCATTAGATTATGGAATGTTTACTTTGAGTCTATATTAGATGATGGAATGTTTACTATGAATCTAAATTTGATGATGGAATGTTTACTATCGGTAAGTCTCTACATTAGATGATGGAATGTTTATTGGCTGTGAGTCTATATTAGATTAGGTCACACACAGAATGATGCTTACTACCAGCTCAACAGAAGAGAATAAGGGGTAATCTTCAGACTCCGCACTGGCCACAACAGATTGAGATACCATCTATTCAACAAGCTGAAGATTGGAACTACCGATCAGTTTAACTGTGGCACTGATAAAATGACTGCTGAACATCTGCTTCAAAGTTGCCCCTTATATGTGGTACAGAGAAAGTGCATATGGTCGACACCAGCTCCTTTTGTGGAAAAGCTTTACGGGGATTCAAATAGCCTCAAACTGACTACTGCTTTCTTTGAGAACATTCAAGTGGACGTCTGAGAGTGTACGAAGAAGAAGATATTAGATATGGAATGTTTACTATCTCTGAGTCTCTGTATTAGATGATGGATTGTTTACTATCTGTGAGTTTATATTAGATGACAGAATGTTTGCTGTCTGAAAGTCTATATTAGATGATGGAATGTTTATTATCTGTGAGTCTCTATTAGATAATTGAATGTTTACTATCTGTGAGTCTATATTAGATGATGGAATTTTTACTATCTGTGAGTCTTATTAGATTATGTAATTTTTACTGTGAGTCTCTGTTTCAAATGGTGGAATGTTTACGATCTGTGAGTCTCTGTATTAGATTATGGTAGATTTAGGGAGTCTTTAACTCAAATGTCAAGTCAGTTCTATTGTATGGCTCTGATACATGGAGAACAACAAAAACAATAACCAAGGTTACCAATGTGAAACTGATGACAAAAACCTAACAAGTGCCAGTGGAACAAGAGATGAGAAGAAGACAATGGCAATGGATAGGACACACACTGAGGAAACCTGTTAATAGCATTACAAGGCAGTCATTGTTCTGGAACACCGAGGGCAAGAGAGACAGGATTAGACCAAGAAGCACATGGAGAAGAGAGCTGGAGACAGAGGTGAAAATGATGAGAGCGTGGAAAGAACTTGAGATGATGTCAGGTGACAGGAGGACTTGAGATGATGTCAGGTGACAGGAGGACTTGAGATGATGTCAGGTGACAGGAGGACTTGAGATGATGTTAGGTGACAGGAGGACCTGGCGTGTGTTTGTTGAAGGCCTATGCTCCGTGGGGAGCTGAGGGTAATGAAGAATATTTAAGGGGGAACAAGGTAGCGCCTCTTACTGGGACAAAGACAGTAACTTACATTATGGGCAGAAGGCCTTCATCTGGAAGAAACAACAAAAACAGAAAGGAAAGAGAGAACTAAGTTAAAAGCATTAAAAATAAATAAAAATAAGACAAGTAGTGTAACAGTGGGGCTACAGTCTGTGGTTGTCATATCTGTGTTAGATGTTGCTGTGTATCTTTGATTCTGTGTGTTAGATGTTGCTGTGTATCTTTGATTCTGTGTGTTAGATGTTGACGTGTGTCTTTGATTCTGTGTGTTAGATGTTGCTGTGTGTCTTTGATTCTGTGTGTTAGATGTTGCTGTGTATCTTTGATTCTGTGTGTTAGATGTTGCTGTGTATCTTTGATTCTGTGTGTTAGATGTTGCTGTGTATCTTTGATTCTGTGTGTTAGATGTTGCTGTGTATCTTTGATTATGTGTGTTAGATGTTGCTGTCTATCTTTGATTATGTGTGTTAGATGTTGCTGTGTATCTTTGATTCTGTGTGTTAGATGTTGCTGTGTATCTTTGATTCTGTGTGTTAGATGTTGCTGTGTATCTTTGATTCTGTGTGTTAGATGTTGCTGTGTATCTTTGATTCTGTGTGTTAGATTTGCTGTGTATCTTTGATTCTGTGTGTTAGATGTTGCTGTGTATCTTTGATTCTGTGTGTTAGATGTTGCTGTGTATCTTTGATTCTGTGTGTTAGATGTTGCTGTGTATCTTTGATTCTGTGTGTTAGATGTTGCTGTGTATCTTTGATTATGTGTGTTAGTTGTTGCTGTGTATCTTTGATTCTGTGTGTTAGATGTTGCTGTGTATCTTTGATTATGTGTGTTAGATGTTGCTGTCTATCTTTGATTCTGTGTGTTAGTTGTTGCTGTGTATCTTTGATTTTGTGTGTTAGTTGTTGCTGTGTATCTTTGATTCTGTGTGTTAGATGTTGCTGTGTATCTTTGATTCTGTGTGTTAGATGTTGCTGTGTATCTTTGATTCTGTGTGTTAGATGTTGCTGTGTATCTTTGATTCTGTGTGTTAGATGTTGCTGTGTATCTTTGATTATGTGTGTTAGATGTTGCTGTGTATCTTTGATTCTGTGTGTTAGATGTTGCTGTGTATCTTTGATTCTGTGTGTTAGATGTTGCTGTGTATCTTTGATTCTGTGTGTTAGATGTTGCTGTGTATCTTTGATTATGTGTGTTAGATGTTGCTGTGTATCTTTGATTCTGTGTGTTAGATGTTGCTGTGTATCTTTGATTCTGTGTGTTAGATGTTGCTGTGTATCTTTGATTATGTGTGTTAGATGTTGCTGTGTATCTTTGATTCTGTGTGTTAGATGTTGCTGTGTATCTTTGATTCTGTGTGTTGTTGCTGTGTATCTTTGATTCTGTGTGTTAGATGTTGCTGTGTATCTTTGATTCTGTGTGTTAGATGTTGCTGTGTATCTTTGATTCTGTGTGTTAGATGTTGCTGTGTATCTTTGATTCTGTGTGTTAGTTGTTGCTGTGTATCTTTGATTCTGTGTGTTAGATGTTGCTGTGTGTCTTTGATTCTGTGTGTTAGATGTTGACGTGTGTCTTTGATTCTGTGTGTTAGATGTTGCTGTGTATCTTTGATTCTGTGTGTTAGATGTTGCTGTGTATCTTTGATTATGTGTGTTAGATGTTGCTGTGTATCTTTGATTCTGTGTGTTAGATGTTGCTGTGTATCTTTGATTCTGTGTGTTAGATGTTGCTGTGTATCTTTGATTCTGTGTGTTAGATGTTGCTGTGTGTCTTTGATTCTGTGTGTTAGATGTTGCTGTGTATCTTTGATTCTGTGTGTTAGATGTTGCTGTGTGTCTTTGATTCTGTGTGTTAGATGTTGACGTGTGTCTTTGATTCTGTGTGTTAGATGTTGCTGTGTGTCTTTGATTCTGTGTGTTAGATGTTGCTGTGTGTCTTTGATTCTGTGTGTTAGATGTTGACGTGTGTCTTTGATTCTGTGTGTTAGATGTTGCTGTGTGTCTTTGATTCTGTGTGTTAGATGTTGCTGTGTATCTTTGATTCTGTGTGTTAGATGTTGCTGTGTGTCTTTGATTCTGTGTGTTAGATGTTGCTGTGTATCTTTGATTCTGTGTGTTAGATGTTGCTGTGTGTCTTTGATTCTGTGTGTTAGATGTTGACGTGTGTCTTTGATTCTGTGTGTTAGATGTTGACGTGTGTCTTTGATTCTGTGTGTTAGATGTTGCTGTGTGTCTTTGATTCTCTGTGTTAGATGTTGACGTGTGTCTTTGATTCTGTGTGTTAGATGTTGCTGTGTGTCTTTGATTCTGTGTGTTAGATGTTGCTGTGTATCTTTGATTCTGTGTGTTAGTTGTTGCTGTCTATCTTTGATTATGTGTGTTAGTTGTTGCTGTGTATCTTTGATTCTGTGTGTTAGTTGTTGCTGTCTATCTTTGATTATGTGTGTTAGTTGTTGCTGTGTATCTTTGATTCTGTGTGTTAGATGTTGCTGTGTATCTTTGATTCTGTGTGTTAGATGTTGCTGTCTATCTTTGATTCTGTGTGTTACATGTGGGAAAAACGTTTCACAACTTCAACTGCATTTATTAAGTAATGGAATACTACTTTCTATCTTTTATTCTGTGTGTTAAATGTGGGAGTAGCGTTTCATAACTTCAGCTCTGTTTATTAGATGATGGAATACTATTTTCTATCTTTGATTCTTAGTTTTAGGTACTGGAATAGTTTCCCTTTTGATTCTCTGTGTTGGGTGCAGAAATAGTGTTTCATATATTTAATTCTGTTTATTAGATGCTGGAATAATGTGTTCTGTCCTTGTTTTTGTTTATTATTATTCTGGAATATTGTTTTTTGTATCTTAGATGCTGGAATGTTTGTTATGTGATTCTATTTTATATCATATTTGACCAACATTTTGTGTCTGGTTGTCTCTTTGCAGCACGTCAGTGGACCCAACTTTATGCCAAGTCGAACAGTGTTAACAGCCACTGAGATTTCATCCCACCTAGTTTTCTATGTCATGTTACTAGTGATGTTATGGTTTTCCTTATGTGTGGCTCTGACAGTCTGTGAGGTGCTTGTTAGTCAGTGTATGTACAGTTCAGTCAAAATATCCACATACATACGAGTGTCTCATTATAGATATATGTACAGTTATTGATGGCTAAAATGGTCAGGACAGATTTTTATGAGACATCAAGAGTGTTCATCACTAGGAGCATTTATCCCTGGCTTGACATGTCAGACTTTGTTGTCTTTTGATTTTGCTCTACTTGAAACTTCTCCCCGATTGAGCAGACATTTTGTTGTTGATTGCTTGTCCGTTTGAGTACAAGTTTAAATTGATATGGGACATACAACTCTATGAACTTGGTAGCATCTGGAGACATTTGATATCACAAGAAAGTCTTTCAGAGACCTTTGACATGTGGAACCACAATGATTGAAATAGAAACATTTGGCAGAAGATGATCGATGTTTGAAGATGGTGTGTCTGAAAGAAGAAATATCGAGAAAAAAAAATGGAATGAACGTTAATATCTCAGTATTACAGATATAGGTCACAGCTTTTAAGATATTTGTTCCATGCGCAACATATTCTTGTTTGATATCAGAGAAGTTACAGTTTTATAAAACCTCGACGTCTCCAGATAATTGCTGCCAGTTTCAGGATGTCTTGTCACAGATGTCTGTTACTACACGTTGTATGTTTGGGTGAATATTGAATACTGACATATTTTATAATGATACAATAGAGTGACTGCTAGGCTCAGATGTGTTCAGTACCCAGAAAACTTGTAACTTTTGTAACCCAGGTTTATTTGATTTTGTTTTATTTTAATTTGTTCACCCCCTGCAAGTTTGCTGACCTGATCGTGGCATGTTGGTAACCAGAAAATATCTATGTGTATGTTGTGGTGAAGTGATTACATGTATTTATATATGTCATTGCTTGGATAAACTGTATGTCATACTGATAGAACCTGTATGTGTATTTGAGTATAGTGTGTTTCAGTGAAATACATAACATGCATAAATTATTGGTAGTCAAACGCTAGAATTAATGGAGTCTGTAATAACAAATTAAAACAAGATGGACAAATGTCCACCCCAGATGGAAGATTAAAATGTGAAAAGGCAAGAAAGGCACCCGTCTCCTCGGCCTAGTATGAAAGCATCCAGAGATCCAAGCCTGTCTGTGTGCTACCAGGGACACACAAGGGGAGCAAACCCGTACCCTACCAGCCGAGCCATAGAAGGAACTAGGTACTGGGTATGGGAGCTGGCTACCCTCTGTTGTAGAAACTTCCAAAAACAAAAATTCAGCAGCTAGAAAAAACATGTGACATGTAGCGCCACCGTCCAGACTAGGTCGTCTCTCATTGAGGTTTATGGCACTGTCCAGACTAGAAGTTCTTTTCTCAATGAGGTTTATGGCACAGTCCAGACTAGAAGGTTGTCTCTCAATGAGGTTTATGGCACAGTCCAGATTAGAAGGTTGTGTCTCAATGAGGTTTATGGCACAGTCCAGATTAGAAGGTTGTCTCTCAATGAGGTTTATGGCACAGTCCAGACTAGGTGGTTGTCTCTCAATGAGGTTTATGACAGTCTATACTAGAAGGTCATCTCTCAATGAGGTTTATGACACAGTCCAGACTAGAAGGTCATCTCTCAATGAGGTTCATGACACAGTCCAGACTAGAAGCCACGACAAGCTGCCATTGATACATGAAGCGCTTTAATGAGAAATCGTTTTGGATGACATCAGTGACAGAACAAACTAGTCGACACAGAAATAAGTTAGTTTGGATGATGAGTTGGATAGACCCCAATCAGCTGGCAGCTCAGGCATATGACCTCAGACATGAAAGTGCCCAGATTAGGGGACAACTGAAGATGGATTGAGGGGCAACAGATATTTCAAAGAAATACGCCAGACTGCAGTGTATGGACTGGATTGAAAAAAGCAATCATGAACCACAACTGTGGTGTCTGACACCAGGAAAGAAATAGTAATCTTTTCTTCAATTATTGAGAAACTCTTTTCAAGCGAGCTTCCTCTTTGTCAAATAAAGAACATGCAGTGACAGATTTAGAATGTGCATTGCACCATGTCTATTTATTTCTACTGGAGCATGGAGCTAAAGTTGTTGCTGAACAGAGGTTTTAGTTGTGGGTTATCTTTGTCAGCTGTGTAGACAATAATTGTGAGAAGCTTTGCTTGTAAAGCTATTTGCTCATTAGTTTGTTTTTAGGTGGGATGTAGCATTTGCATGCAACTCTGAGACAAGGTCAGAAAATTACCTCTGGTTGTTCTTGGAGCAGCTCCAGATATTTGATAGAGCTCTTTCTGTCTTCAGATCTGGTGTCAGCTTGTGTGTGTGTGTGTGAAGATTTGTTGATTGTGACCTTTTGTAAGGGGGCATGTTTTCACCTTTCGCGAGTCAAAATCTGTTTGTCTTCTTAGAGCAAGTCCAGATATTTGAAAGAGCTGAACACGTGATCTTTTAATCTTCAGTTCTGGTTTCTGCTTGCTTTGTGTGAGTGAAGATTGGTTTTCTGTGTCCATGTGTAAGGCCATGTTTTCTATGTCCTTGTGTAAGGCCATGTTTTCTGTTTACAGTAGCTGTGTCATGTATTTGCATGAGAGAGGATTTATCCATATGTGGGGATATGTTTGACATGTTATGTTTGCATGAATGGCTAGTGTACAGATGTGTAATTGTGTTTTCATTTTGTATCAAGAGGAAATTGTCTATATATAGGAGACATGTTTTATGTTTGCTTGAGCAAGAATTTGTTTTCTGTGTCACTGCAGGGATATGTTGTCTGTGTATGGATGATGGCAGGTCATTCTTGTGTGTACAGATTATTTGTCAACATTTTTGTATGAGCAGCTTTTTTTTTGTTTTGTGAATCTCTTAAAAAACTTTCTTTTGTTCATTTTTTGAAGCAAGAAAATTATGAAATATTCCTATCCTGCTGCAGACATTGTTAGTGTCAGCTGCTTGTGCAGGCTTAAAGACTGAAAATTTGGTTACTGCCTGAAACCGCTTGGTGTATTGGATATTAAAAACCTTCTGCTTGATAAATCAACAAGAATGTCTGACAGAGACAAGATAATTTTAAAATATGTCAAGATAGTTCCATCCTGTTCTTGTGGCCCACAACATCACAACAGAAAGTTGCCATGAAAAAGTATGATCTTTCTGAGAGGAAGAAATTTGGTACCTACAGTGTGAACAGCTGGAGTTTAAAAAGAACATTGTTACAAGTGTACATCATGTGAGCATATCTGTCAAATGTTTATTAGATGAAACTGTGTTCAGAGAGCCATTGCCTCCTACCAGTCTTGTTGATAAAGGCAACCAAGGGGGGTTGTGCACGAGACTAGCTACTTCATGGTGTAAAACTAATTGTTATAGAAACCACGACTGTAGTGACACAAAGGTGCTTTTTAGACTTGGAAGATGGCTGTGGGGGTAACCTCATGGTTTATGAATGAGTGTCAAAAATGGCAAGTTGAAATGTTTGGCAGGTCAGTCAGACATTGACTGGAGTTGTTGTTGTTGTGTCTGAGATGCTGATGTAGCTGTGGGTTGTATTTAGGGACATCCCACAAAAGTTTGTGTGAGGCAGTGCTATCTGTTGACAGTAAACTGTTGGCTGGCTGGAAGAAGTTTCGTGTCTAATGGGTTGTTTACTGTATGCTCCATGTTGTTGTCATGGGTGTGTGAGGTGCTGATGTTGCTGTATAGCTTGTGTATAATAATCATCTGCATTGTTAATAATATTTGCACATATTCAAAATGTCATCATTATTTGGGTAAATAAAACATTTGCCATTTTATTTTTGTATTTGTTTACTTTCAGAGATTTTCTGGTGATTGTTGTATGTGGATATGGCTGGCTATGTTTCTGAACATTTCCTAGTGCTTGGCATTTTGGTGTACTGTCATCTCTATACTGTGTTATTGTCATGTCATGTCATTTTATTGTCATCTCAGTGTTCCTGTCATGTCATGTTAGAGTGATTGTCATGTTGTTTCAGTGTTACTGTCATGGTGTGTCAGTGTTATTGTCATGTTGTGTCAGTTTTGCTGTCATGTTGTCTATGTTACTTGTCATGCCAATGTTCTTCATGAAGCTGGGTGGTCACACAAGGCAGTCGAGCCATCTCATGATCTTAGTGAACCCCAGGTGTATTTGAGTTCTTCAACTGTGTACCTTTATCACTAGTACTCTTTCACTGTGACAATAGAACCTTGTGTCAATGAACCTGTTGAAAGATTTCACTTTTTATTTTGTCTGACACAAAAGCATATGGACAGGCCTGATAATGACCCGTACAGGGGTCATCATCCTGTACTCATATACTTCTTCTTCTTCTTCTTCGTTCGCCCTGAAAAGGACGGTGGTTGCGTTGTGTCTGTTTACAACGTAGCTGTGATATCTGCACCTTTCGGTCGACACATCCGACTTCTGCACAGCATTTTTTAGGACCGGGTTTGCCTTCCCATTTCGATCCACACTCGCTCAGCCAGCCTGCACAGCTGCAGACTGTTTCCAGGACCACCACGTGGAGGTGGAGTGCGGTCTTGACCAGCTCTGGTTCGCTGGTCCTGATGTAGGCAGTCAAGCTATGAGTCGCTGACTGCGGTCTCTATTGCTGCATCTTGAGGTCCCGTACTCATATACAATGCTTGACAGTTTCCTTGATGTTTCTACAGACATGGAGAAGAGAATTGGATACAGAGGTGAAAATGATGAGGAAAACATGGAAAGAACTTAAGCGGATGGCACAGGACATGAAGACTTGGCATGTGTTTGTTGAAGGCCTATGCTCCTTGGGGAGCTAAAGGGTATTGATTGATAGGAAAAAGTTGAGAAGATAGTTTGTTAACAAAACTAGGGTTTATGGTTGTGCTGTTTGTAGTCATGTACCTAATGTCACCAGAAAACACTGCACACTTCATATTAGCATTTACAAGGAGTATTGGCAGAAAGAACAATTGTATGACCTTTGCGTGGTATAAGCCACATAACATCAAACCATGTCATTTGATGAACTGTCACTTTGATGGCATCATACTATGCCATTTGACAAACCGCCACTTTGATGGCATCATACCATGTCACAAACCATCACTGATGACATCCAACCATGTCATTTGACAAACCATCACTTCATATAAAAAACTTACTATCCAGAAATGTCAGTAACGTCACTATGACAATGACAGATGTAGTGTTACAGGGAAGATCATGTGGAGGTGAATCACATCAATGGGGAAACCCCAGACTTGTCAGTTGTAAACAAATAAAAATAGATGGACATTCATAAGACAGAAAGATGGGCATTCATAAGACAGAAAGATGGACATTCATAAGACTGAAAGATGGACATTCATAAGACAGAAAGATGGACATTCATAAGACAGAAAGATGGACATTCATAAGACAGAAAGATGGGCATTCATAAGACAGAAAGATGGACATTCATAAGACAGAAAGATGGGCATTCATAAGAGACAAAGATGGGCATTCATAAGACAGAAAGATGGACATTCATAAGACAGAAAGATGGACATTCATAAGACAGAAAGATGGACATTCATAAGACAAAGATGGGCATTCATGTGACAGCGCCATCTTGAGGTCTGTCGTTCTAGGCGCTGGCCCCATCTGGGCAGTCATATTGTCTATGTGGTTTAGTGCTTTTTGATCACGTTATCTTCAAGCAGATTTATTACAAGGCCATAATAAGCCTACGAATTAGTTGTGTTTTTGCTCTAGTTGTGTAAATCTGTGTTTTCATGCATTCTAGAGCAAAATATCGCGAGTGTTGTTTAAGTAGCCAAGATTAATACGCCTAGCGCAGTAAAGTGAGTGATTAGCCTAGTGCCTATAAAAAGAGATAGCGAGCTACCAGCGGACCTTTCCTAGTATCAGCCGCCAGAGAGAACAGACGACAGAGCCAAGCTGTAAATGCCTTGAGCACGTGAGTTAATTTAAATTAGAATTAATTTTATATAATTCTAGAATTATATTCAGCACGAGTCTGTTTTAATGTTTAGTGAAATAGATAGATGTGTTTCCAAAGGAAATGTCTTTTTAGGACATTATGATTTAGTCTTGAAGAAATGATAGATGAGTGAAAATAATGTTTGATAGGTTTTATTAGGCACGCAAAGCCTAAATCCAGATGTGAGAATTTAGTATCAAGTATTTCATCCATCAGACCGGGCAAATTTAGTAAGAGTGTTTTATACATGAAACTGGACAGAGAAGCATCTATTACTTGAATTTAGATAAGATTAACGATCGCAAGATAGTAGCCTCGTGGTGATAAAAGGCGGCGATAGCGAGTCTGATTAAACACGCTCCGCGTGGTAAACCTATAATATATTATGCCGAGCGACACGCGGTGTATTTAGTCCCAGTTTGGCTTAAGTCGAGAATAATTATATTGTATTCTTTATGTAAGAGTAAATTAGTGTATTTCACGTTTATTGATAATTCTACTGTATATTTAATGGGTTACTGTGAGGTGAGAATATGTATTTAGATTTCTGGAGAGCGCGAGGCCACTCCTTTGTTGAGACAGGTGTTTCTCTGTTTGCTCCTGGTGGAGCATGGAAACACCAATGCGGCTGGTGTCCACCACAAGCCAACAGAAGCATTTTTATGCTATTACAGTGGTTGTTCCTGTAATAATGTGTTTCATGCGATGAGATTCCCAGCCGCACGAGTCGTCACATACGACATGCTTCAGAATGCAGTAACGAATATTGAGATAGACCAGTTGTGAGGTGGTGGTTAATTCTCATTATTGAGATTATTTGTTGTATATGTATTGAAGAATATTATTTTATGTCCAGTTGATTATTATTGTTGTGTGAACAATGGTTTGTGAGAGCACGTGGGCGTACCAGATGTATATTTCTCTTCTCCGCTCCTGAGGGAGCATGGGGCCACCGGTGTGGTTTGCCTCAGCATGAAGCATTCAGATGCTCTTGCAGTAGTGGTTTCGGTAGCAACCTATGTTACCCGGTGCGATTGCCAGCCTCATGCACAACACCATACTAGTCGCATTGGACGACACGCATGAGTGTGTGAGATAGTTGATGATATCAGGTGGGCGCATGTTTTCTGTATGGTAAGTGTTATTATCCATGCTATTGATGTTCACTTAGACGTTGTTTTATTTATTATTTTTCAGACAGTCTATGAACACTGACTGGGTGTTTGTTGGATTGTTTGTTTGGTGTTCGGTTCTGTTCGGTAGAATTAAATGTTGATCTGCATAAGGCTTTGGGTTGCTTGAATTGTTAAGTCTGCTGCTGAGAGGGTTGCAAGCAACCAATAATTGCAACCCCTGTCAAACGATCCTTTATAAATTTTCTTAGTGCACGGGTCTTGGGTGTGAGGTACCCCTAGCGCCCCTGTCACAAGTGGCGTCGTCGGCAGGATTGACAGACAGCACGCAGTGAAGCAACTCTTCAGCAATCAGAGCAGCAACAGCCGAAACAGTAGAACACCCAGTTCAGTGCAAGGCGAGGGACGGGATCATCCAGTTTGTCAAGATTTCTAGTCAACTCTACTAGCAACAAGATGGCGGCACGCAACACACGCGCTGCTAGTAGAACTGATAACGAAGATGTGGCTGAGGTGGATGACTCTGTAGTAGGGCTAAATCGTCAACCAGAACGAGTGCAGTACATCGTGGTACCTACTCACAAGAGGGTGCGGTGCTTTGGGGAGCGCACGGGTCCTACGGCCGAGGAATATGTCAGAGAGGTGAGAGCTGCCTGGAGAGTAGGGATGATGAGTAAAGAGGACCAGGCAGATGTTATTCTTGACAGTGTGACCCCAAGTGTCCGTAGGGAGCTGAGGATTCAGGCTGATGACGGTGACCCAGAAGCAATGCTACATTCCATTCTTAGGGTGTATGGGGAGCGTCGGAGCATCCCAGAAGTAATGGCCGCGTTCTACTCTACCCGGCAAGGTGCAAGGGAGTCTCTTTGGGAATTCTCCCATCGCATTCACGAGGTGTTTGAAAGTGTTGTAAGGGCACAAAGGCAGAACAACGTCACTCCCTTGGCGCCATCCTTTCTTCGTGACCAGTTTGCTGCTTGTCTGAGAGATGACCTACTAAGAAAGCTTGCAAAGGAAATGATCATCAAGGAGCCAACAGCATCGTTCACGTCGGTGAGGGACTATGCCCTACGGTTTTTGGAGACTGAGCCCACTTCTGGGGCTGGTGTTGCCAGTGTCGAAGCAGCTTCGGGGGCTGGTGTTGCCAAGTGTTGAAGTGGCAAGAACAGAGACTGTGTCAGATACACATGCATTAGGCGCAGAAGTAGAGCGGCTGAGAGCACAGGTGGCTCAATTAGAGGCTAAAATTGATGCGATGTCTCAGGAGCAGGGGAGACGTACCAGGACAGTTCGTTGTTTTAGATGCAGAGAACTAGGCCACGTACAGAATCGATGTCCACAAAGCATTAAACTAGACCCCTCTGCGGCTGGGAGTCAGGTTACAGAAGGGGAGCAGAATGGCTCAAAGATAAAGATGGTTGGTGGTCGACCGGAGTGTGAGGTGCTTATTGCAGGGAAGAAAGTCAAAGGCGGCCAGGGATGTAAGGGTAGCAGGAGGCGACCCAGGACACCGAGGAAGCCTAGGAAAATAAGATGCTTCAACTGTGGAGACCTTTCGAACCACATGGCAGCCAAGTGTCCCCAGGGCCCGCTTCCTAAGCGATGTTTCCATTGTAGGTCCCCGGACCATTTGATATCGGTTTGCCCATCAAAGAGCGCCCTCTCTAAGCGTACCAACACATCTACATTGCCGTCACAGTGCAAGCCAAGAGATGGCCGTGGCAACTGTCACCATAAGGGCGCCAGGAAAAGTGGTCGGCATTTAGAGGAGGAGACTCATCTAAAACTCGTTGAAGGACACGTTTCCAGGCTACGAGGGGCGCACGTAAGAGCAGAGCCACCGTTGCAGAGTTTTGCAGCAGTCCGGAAAGAGAGATGTGACAAGCTGTCGTGTTCTACTCCACTACAGGTCGGAGAATTGGTGAAGAAGAGAATGCACGACGCTGAGAGATCCGAGATTCGTGATATGTGGTCAGAAGACGAGTACGTTGTAGTTCGTGCTCCCACAATGACAGGGGGTCCATATATCATCCAACGAATGGACAGAGCGAGTCCGAGCATTAGAGTAACCAGCAATGACCTGAGACGAAGTGAAGGAAAAGGTGATCCTCCAGATTTGGAGAATACGACTGAAGCGCCTGATTTAGTGCAGTTGTCGGGACGACAACAAAATCAGGCGGGGAATATGTGACAGCGCCATCTTGAGGTCTGTCGTTCTAGGCGCTGGCCCCATCTGGGCAGTCATATTGTCTATGTGGTTTAGTGCTTTTTGATCACGTTATCTTCAAGCAGATTTATTACAAGGCCATAATAAGCCTACGAATTAGTTGTGTTTTTGCTCTAGTTGTGTAAATCTGTGTTTTCATGCATTCTAGAGCAAAATATCGCGAGTGTTGTTTAAGTAGCCAAGATTAATACGCCTAGCGCAGTAAAGTGAGTGATTAGCCTAGTGCCTATAAAAAGAGATAGCGAGCTACCAGCGGACCTTTCCTAGTATCAGCCGCCAGAGAGAACAGACGACAGAGCCAAGCTGTAAATGCCTTGAGCACGTGAGTTAATTTAAATTAGAATTAATTTTATATAATTCTAGAATTATATTCAGCACGAGTCTGTTTTAATGTTTAGTGAAATAGATAGATGTGTTTCCAAAGGAAATGTCTTTTTAGGACATTATGATTTAGTCTTGAAGAAATGATAGATGAGTGAAAATAATGTTTGATAGGTTTTATTAGGCACGCAAAGCCTAAATCCAGATGTGAGAATTTAGTATCAAGTATTTCATCCATCAGACCGGGCAAATTTAGTAAGAGTGTTTTATACATGAAACTGGACAGAGAAGCATCTATTACTTGAATTTAGATAAGATTAACGATCGCAAGATAGTAGCCTCGTGGTGATAAAAGGCGGCGATAGCGAGTCTGATTAAACACGCTCCGCGTGGTAAACCTATAATATATTATGCCGAGCGACACGCGGTGTATTTAGTCCCAGTTTGGCTTAAGTCGAGAATAATTATATTGTATTCTTTATGTAAGAGTAAATTAGTGTATTTCACGTTTATTGATAATTCTACTGTATATTTAATGGGTTACTGTGAGGTGAGAATATGTATTTAGATTTCTGGAGAGCGCGAGGCCACTCCTTTGTTGAGACAGGTGTTTCTCTGTTTGCTCCTGGTGGAGCATGGAAACACCAATGCGGCTGGTGTCCACCACAAGCCAACAGAAGCATTTTTATGCTATTACAGTGGTTGTTCCTGTAATAATGTGTTTCATGCGATGAGATTCCCAGCCGCACGAGTCGTCACATACGACATGCTTCAGAATGCAGTAACGAATATTGAGATAGACCAGTTGTGAGGTGGTTGATGATATCAGGTGGGCGCATGTTTTCTGTATGGTAAGTGTTATTATCCATGCTATTGATGTTCACTTAGACGTTGTTTTATTTATTATTTTTCAGACAGTCTATGAACACTGACTGGGTGTTTGTTGGATTGTTTGTTTGGTGTTCGGTTCTGTTCGGTAGAATTAAAAGTTGATCTGTATAAGGCTTTGTGTTGCTTGAATTGTTAAGTCTGCTGCTGAGAGGGTTGCAAGCAACCAATAATTGCAACCCCTGTCAAACGATCCTTTATAAATTTTCTTAGTGCACGGGTCTTGGGTGTGAGGTACCCCTAGCGCCCCTGTCACATTCATAAGACAGAAAGATGGACATTCATAAAACAGAAAGATGAACATTCATAAGACAGAAAGATGGGCATTCATAATACATTCAGTGGGCATCCATAAGACAGAAAGATGGACATTCATAAGACAGAAAAATGGACATTCATAAGACAGAAAGACGGACATTCATAAGACAGAAAGATGGACATTCATAGGACAGAAAGATGGACATTCATAAGACAGAAAGATGGGCATTCATAAGACAGAAAGATGGACATTCATAAGACAGAAAGATGGGCATTCATAAGACAGAAAGATGGGCATTCATAAGACAGAAAGATGGACATTCATAAGACAGAAAGATGGACATTCATAAGAGATTCAATGGGCATTCATAAAACAGAAAGATGGACATTCATAAGACAGAAAGATGGACATTCATAAGGCAGAAAGATGGACAATAGACAATTGAAAGAAGTAATAGGAGCTACATAGATTTGAACCCGGTCCATTGGGATGATGCCGTAACCAAGTATTATCTAAACAGCGAATACATTTTTTAGACGCTCACTTCCCAAGCTTGTCTGTTAACAATTGTTGGTAGAAATGTTTGGAAATAATAATGTTTATACAAAACATGCCCAGATCAGCTAGTTCTATAGTTCCCTAGTTGCGGGGTTGATCATGAAAGTGATTACTTCAGTGAAGACAATGTTCTTGAGGTGCTTCAGCTGGTGTTCTGTCATAGTGTCGCATGTTGTCTCCCTTGCTCTGCGGTAGTGGTCATTGAATGGCGAAAAAAACGAGTAAAAGGATGAGTTTTCCCGAAGATAACCCTTTGCTCAAGATTACTCTTGGCCGATATGTAAATAGGGGATTTTCTGCACCTATTAAAATAGGGAGTCTCGCATGGATTTTAGTACAACAGTTACGTCGTCTAAGTTAATTGTAAACTTTATATTCTCTGCCCACTTCTGGGAGAAGTATATTTTTGACTTGTATTTAATGAGCCCCCAGCTGAAGGTAGTTCAGAAAAATATTAATTTAATAGCTCAGTATATATGTATTTAACAAAAAAAATATTAAGTCATACAGGTGCAGATATCAACTTCTCAACCAAGTTTATAAACTCCAGCTAAGGATTTATATTTACATAGATAAGAAATTTATTCATGAAATATTTTATCAACAGGGTTGAAATGAATAAACTTGATTTATCAGAAAAACTGTCGTGGATTGTATATCTTCCTCGAAAAAAATTACTGTAGGATGGAGTTTCAAAAATAGAGTTCATTCAATGAGGGTGGTAAATTTGAACTTAGCTTTGCAGATGGCTGCAGTGAGTTGTCTCTGGATGCTGGTTGTCAGTGAAGTCTTATCTGTTCCTGCTCAAGTCAGGAGTCTAGTGGCTTGTTGGAGCAGGTTGACTGCTGTGCAGGAGTAATTTCCAAAAAAAAAGTCACCACTTCGAGTGTCCTCTAGACCCATCTGTTATAGTGGTGTCCAGTTTTGATTACTGGTAATTTGTACTAGAAACTGAGAGAAAAAAAGAAAATCATATCTACCTTAAGTTTCATGTCTCCTGATTTAAGCATCAGGCAACCCCCGCTTTCCTCCACCATTTCATCTTTCTCTGAATTTTACCCGATGCCCTTAAGCATAAAATCTCGGACCCTCGAGTCAGATAAAAGTGGATTCTGAGAGCGGAAGAAGACAAATGCATCATTGTCATGTATTTATACATAACAAATCTGACTTAGAAATGTTGACATAACAAAATTATAATATATACCATAATGTCATTGTCATCCTCTTTCTGCTCCCTGGGGAGCCTGGGGCTACCTCTGTTATTGGTTCCTTGTGGAGAAACCCACACGAAACAGTCATCAGCTCCTGGAGCTGTTGTTTATGTAATTATTTTATATGATGATGTTACCAGCCCTATACATAACTTGACAGAAATTAGTCATCCATAATGTCAAATGCAAATATATAATTAAAAAAATATACATGTTACAACACCCCAAATTGGTTTAAATTTTATCCAGACTTTGAAGCACAGAATGGCTGTAACATGTCTTGCAACTCTTTAAGATGCAGTCTGTCCCCAGCTAGTTAAGGTTACTCGTTAATGTACACTCTTAACTTCTAACACTTGAAGAGGTTTTTCTCGGACTTGTGGCTGTAAGTTTTATTAAAGAAGTTTTACACTTTTAAATTTATAAGTTGCTTCTGATCGCTTTGGCCTGTCCTATAATGGAATCTTTATTACTAACTCTTGTTCTGGCTGTTCGTGATCTCCTTGACGAAGATGGAAAATCTAGTGGGGAAACTTCAAAACTCTCTGGGTTTTAAAGTTAGAATTTTGCCGACACAAAACTCACCCTAGCGAGGCTCACTTGGGTGGAACCTAGTCACAATTTAGTTTAGTTCCATTTCTAGCTTTAAGTCAACCACAAGGAAAGGCGTCTTATTTTAGTAATCCCCCCCCCCCCCCCCAATTAATCATCACGATAATTATTACCACGAAAATATAATGTATCGCAACTAATTATTATATGACATGCCAGAAATCATTATTTCACATGCTTTGTCCTGATTCCATAATCTTGTTATCTGTTCTTCCCATATCTGTTTATTACGACAAGGCATCTTGCCGGAACTGATTATAACATATCTCCTCGTGTCCTAGTACTTTGTTATCAGGATGGGCCGTATTTGTGCAAGTCATGCCTGCCGAATTAGACATATGTTATCTTACAACTACTATCTTCAACCAAGCTGACCGGAAATAATTACGCAACCTAAATAGGGTGATTAGATATCTATCAAAATAATTCTACTGCCTGCGCCTTGAGTACACACACTCACTCACACTCACTCACACACGGTATGTTTCAAGCATTCGTGAGAAATGAAGTAGAAAACTTGACAACAGAAAAATAACAGACGTGAGTGGATTACTGGAGAATCGAACCCAGGACCTTCCGAACGGCACCATCACCTAGCTATGGAAGCGAATCACACTATCCTCCGTGTCAACTAAGCACCTCATCATCTCAACCCGTAACCCGTCAAGGGTCATAGGGGTGCCATGGTGGAAGCAACAGCAGACAGGGTCCTCCACTGCTCTCTATCCTCAGCAATGCGTACAAGTGTAGAAAAACCGTGCCCTGCCCATTCTTTGATGTTATCAGCTCAGGATTTTCTTTGCCTTCCTCTTCTCCGTTTACCTTCGACTGTTCCCTGGAAGATCGTTTTCGAAAGGGAGTCATGACGAGTTACATGCCCAAAGCAGGCGAGCTTTCGACGTTTCACTACTGACAAAAGTGGTTCTTGGTGGCCTGCATAGGTGTTTATCTTCTCTCTAACATAGACATTTGTTTTGTGCTCTTTATAGCAAATGCGCAAAATTCTTCTATAACATTTATGCTCGAAAGCCTGAATCCTTCGCTCCGTGTCTGCAGTGAGTGATTCATAGCATTACCAAATTAAAATCCATATTGACAGCTGTGGCAACATTAAAATCCATATCCATAGCTGTGCTGAAATCCATATTCTCAGTCTATGTTTAATCCAGCTCTAACGTCCTCTTGTTCGCAAGAATGTTATTGCTGTCCGTCATTCCGCCCTGATCACCCTTTCATATCACTTTAATCCAGCTCTAACGTCCTCTTGTTCGCAGGAATGTTATTGCTGTCCGTCATTCCGCCCTGATCACCCTTTCATATCACTTTAATCCAGCTCTAACGTCCTCTTGTTCGCAAGAATGTTATTGCTGTCCGTCAATTGCGCCCTGATCACCCTGTCATATCACCATCTTTTCAGCGCGAGCCACCTTTTGGTTATCATCTCCTTGGTTATCTCTTCATATATCTGGGCCATACAATGTGACTTCTTCCTTGATAACGCTCATGTAACCTATTTATTTTATAAAGTTGGCGGTCTGGCTCAGGCCATTCTAATATGACAACATTTATTTTATAAAGTTGACGGTCTGGCTCAGGCCATTCTAATATGACAACATTTATTTCTAATTTTCGCAAAAAATCGGCAGTCTGTCTCAGGCTTCTGTCATCGCGCTCATGAAGCACACCTATTTCTCTCATAAAGTTGGAAGTCTGTCTAAAGCATCTGTCATCGCTGTCATATAAGTACATCTCTTTCTGTAATAAAGTTGGAAGTCTGTCTAAAGCATCTGTCATCGCTGTCATATAAGTACATTTCTTTCTGTCATAATGTTGGTACTCTTGTCTCAGGCGTCCCTCAACGCCATACAATACCTTTTTTTCGTTAACGGGTTTGGTGAAGGCTAGACTTTCAGTCCACTCCTCTGGTGGAGCCGACAGTCCTGGAGCATATGTTATGTTGTTTGTTTGTCTTCCCCACGTGGACACACCTATGCTAGATTTTTGTATTTGTTGAACAGATGTTATATGAGTCTGTAGTGACCAATTCCCAGGCTAAAAATTATCACGTGATCTATTCTTTGCATGTAATTAGTTTGTTTCTAATACATCTGACCCTAGCTGCCAAGTTTCATCATGTCTGACCACCATTTCCTTAAACGCCCATTTATTTCTCAGTACAACAAAAACTGCTCAAGCTTTCTGCATCCGTATTTGCTCTGTGTCTTTCCCAATTCACGTCATCTGTTACTGTCACACCGCTGTTTTCATTAACTCTCCAGTTCTCACTGATGTCCCAACGTCATCATTATGCTATATATAAATACTTCTCTACCCTGAATAACTGCCAGGTTCACGTCTGTTTCACGACTTGCAGAATACTGCCCACTGATTGTATTATATTAGTGAAATAATAGCCACATTTGAGAGACTTCCCTATTTAATGTCACCGCTGTTATTTCATTCTAAAAATCTAGTACAGTTATTACATTTCAAAACCCATGCCGCGAGGTGGGGGAGGGGGGAGAGGTTATGTAAGAAGACAAAGAATACAACTATTTCTTCCTTCACCTTCTGGTAATACACGATCAGTGTGAAGTTATCTGGTAATACACGATTAGTGTGAAGTTATCTGGTAATACACGATCAGTGTGAAGTTATCTGGTAATACACGATCAGTGTGAAGTTATCTGGTAATACACGATCAGTGTGAAGTTATCTGGTAATACACGATCAGTGTGAAGTTATCTGGTAATACACGATTAGTGTGAAGTTATCTGGTAATACACGATCAGTGTGAAGTTATCTGGTAATACACGATCAGTGTGAAGTTATCTGGTAATACACGATCAGTGTGAAGTTATCTGGTAATACACGATCAGTGTGAAGTTATCTGGTAATACACGATCAGTGTGAAGTTATCTGGTAATACACGATCAGTGTGAAGTTATCTGGTAATACACGATCAGTGTGAAGTTATCTGGTAATACACGATTAGTGTGAAGTTATCTGGTAATACACGATCAGTGTGAAGTTATCTGGTAATACACGATCAGTGTGAAGTTATCTGGTAATACACGATCAGTGTGAAGTTATCTAGTAATACACGATCAGTGTGAAGTTATCTGGTAATACACGATCAGTGTGAAGTTATCTGGTAATACACGATCAGTGTGAAGTTATCTAGTAATACACGATCAGTGTGAAGTTATCTGGTAATACACGATTAGTGTGAAGTTATCTAGTAATACACGATCAGTGTGAAGTTATCTAGTAATACACGATCAGTGTGAAGTTATCTAGTAATACACGATTAGTGTGAAGTTATCTGGTAATACACGATCAGTGTGAAGTTATCTGGTAATACACGATTAGTGTGAAGTTATCTGGTAATACACGATTAGTGTGAAGTTATTTTTTAATACACGATCAGTGTGAAGTTATCTGGTAATACACGATCAGTGTGAAGCTATCTAGTAATACACGATCAGTGTGAAGCTATCTAGTAATACACGATTAGTGTGAAGTTATCTGGTAATACACGATTAGTGTGAAGTTATTTTTTAATACACGATCAGTGTGAAGTTATCTAGTAATACACGATTAGTGTGAAGTTATCCAGTAATACACGAACAGTGTGAAGTTATCTAATAATACACGATTAGTGTGAAGTTATCTATTAATACACGATTAGTGTGAAGTTATCTAGTAATACACGAACAGTGTGAAGTTATCTAGTAATACACGATCAGTGCGAAGTTATCTATGACTTAGGCAACGCCAACATGTTCAAAGAAGTGATTCAGAAATCATTACTGGAAGAGCACATGCATGACTCTCTAACATGGAGAACAACAAACACAACAAACATTAAGTCTCTGACTTTCATTAATGAGAGCTCGCGCAAGAATAAAGGGTGGAAATGGTGTGACAGAATCCCGAATTTAGAACTGATGACAAGTACCAGACAAGTGACACTGGAACAAGAGATGAGAGGAAAGCGCCGGCGTTGGGTAAGGTGCACATTGAGGAAACCTGTTTACAACAGTGCATAAATAATGTATGTAACCTGAGCCATGTGAATAGTAAAAAAATAAAGGTTATTAACAGGCACCTATTGGATAGAAAGGATGACAATAGACAAGAGGCACTTATTGGATAGAAAGGATGACAATAGACAACAGGCACTTATTGGATAGAAAGGATGACAATAGACAACATGCACTTATTGGATAGAAAGGATGACAATAGACAACAGGCACTTATTGGATAGAAAGGATGACAATAGACAACAGGCACTTATTGGATAGAAAGAATGACAATAGACAACAGTCACTTATTGGATAGAAAGGATGACAATAGACAACATGCACTTATTGGATAGAAAGGATGACAATAGACAACAGACACTTCTAGGATAGAAAGGATGACAATAGACAACAGGCACTTATTGGATAGAAAGGATGACAATAGACAACAGACACTTATTGGATAGAAAGGATGACAATAGACAACAGACAAGAAATATAAGTGATAGTCTTACAGGGAATCGAAGTTAGGACCACCCAAACGACGCCGTAAGAAAATCTATTCGCTGTTGCCCTTAAGACGCCACTAGGCGTAATGGCCACTGCTGACTGCTTTGCCGGTCGTTGGCTAAGGACGGAAGAAGAAAGAAGAAACGACGCCGTCGCCTTGTTGTGAAAGTAAATAGCGAAAGGACGCACCATCAATTTGCACCCCGAAGAAAATGCTTCATTGGTCGAGGTCATTCTTACGATACCTACACAACTACGGTACATATATGACAAGTTAATGACCCAGACATTTAAAGACTCAGTCATTAACATAACTTTCCTATCTGAAAGTGTAAACCAACCAGTGCCTGACATTACAAGACCTTGTTCTGGTACCCACATGGTGAGAGAAATAAAGGAGGAAAACAAGACAGAGAAAGGGAATTGAAATGAGACATGAAGAGGATAAAAAAAAGACATGGTGACAAACCTTGAACAAATGGTACGGACGGAGAAGCTTCACGTGATGTTGTTGAAGTCCTGTAATCCCACGGCAACTGAAGGATGACCAATGAATGAAGGCTGTTTAATAAATAATTCTTGACATGTTTAATGCTGTTAGTCATTACTAATACATCTCTTCTCTAATTAAACACACCATTTTTCTATGTACATTTAGGTATGTGCTAATCGTAGAGCTATAGTTGTGTCGCAGCCCCCAGTAGTTCGTACTTCCATGAAGGGAGTTAATTCATTCACAGTGCAGTGACGTTCTAGTGATACAGGTCACATTCAGTTATGTCCCATGTGATAGTATATGCTTTTGTGAGGTTCAAAGATGTTTGCAAGAGAGACGTGAGAGCCCTGGACATAAATCCAGCAACGTGGGAGGATGAAGCTGCCGATAGCACCAAGTGGCGATGCTAATTACGGCGCAACCTCAGATTGGGCGAAAAGTTGGTCACACAACACACAACAAGCAGAAGAGAGGAAAATAAACAGCTGAGGGCTGCCACCTCAGGGGCGCATTGCCATAGTCAGTTATGACTGGAGGGGCTATTATTATTATTATTATGGTATATCAGGTGTGGCTAGGGCCAATATTCAAATGCTGAATTTCACAAAGAACTTTAATGGACTTTAACTAAAATTAACATCATCAGATCTAAAGGTCTGTTATATTTTGGACATGCGCCCTAATATAACCGACTAGGGTGAACGGGACGCGCCTCGCCAAAACGAGGCAAAATTTTATTTTAAAAAAAGTTCTTTATGACTGTACAGACATAAAAAACTGGGCGATCTGTAAAAACCTGAAACATACACCTATGCTGCCATGCTTTATTCAATCTCATAATACGGGCTATAAAACAGATATATTTCACTCTCAACAGAGTTTGTTGTTGTTGTTTAAAAACAAATATTTGCGCAATAGCCAAGGTCAAGTTTGGCTACCGTCTGTTGTCACAGCTCAGCGTGGAATATCGTCTGTGCAAGACACACGTTGAGATACTTACTTACTTAGTCGTTCCCCTTCTACCGTGAGGTGTAGAGGATTGGAAGAGAGAGCGCCAGACTATCCTATCGGCTGTCTTCCTCCTGGCCTGGTTCCATTCTAGTCCTCGGTCCTTCAAAGATTGTCATATGTTGTCCTCCCAGCGGACTCTGGGTCGTCCTCGGGGTCTGGATCCTTGGCTCTTTGTTTCCCATGCTTGTCGTGGTAGCCGATCTTCTCCCATTCTGCAGACATGGCCAAACCATCTTAATTGGGACTGTTCTACTTGGGTCTGCAGGGGGTGGGATTTAAGGCCTTGACGTATCGTCTGGTTGCGTACCATGTCTCTTCTTGTTACTTCAACCACCTTCCTCAGATACCTCATTTCTGAGGTTTGGATCTGGCTTTTGTGGGTTGTAGTCATTGCCCATGACTCGCATCCATAAGTCAAGACTGGGACATAGGTGGAGCGGTATACAGCCATCTTCGTTTTCTTACCAACCTCTCTCTTTCTGAGAGATAACGTTGAGATAACCAGCTGATAATATTATAAGGCTTTCCCTTGTCTGGAATTCCCGTGTAAATAAGGAGAGAAACATGAAATAAATCAATAAATAGACAGGTCATAAACAGGTCATAGCAGACACTAGAACATTTAAGCCAAGCGTACAGCTCGGCAGCGTTGGCGTAGCTGGCGAGCCCTTTGTAAGGGCTTTAGGCTAGCAGATAGATTTCACGACTTAGTATCTATCAACGCTGATCGGGTTAGCAGTGAGCGGAGTTCACTTATTTTTGGATGGTAAATGCTCTCTGATATAACCAAATAGGTTGAAAGGAACGCGCCTCGCCACAAGAAGGCACCCAAAAAAAAAAAAAAAAAAAAATTAGAAAATAAACAAGTAGAAAACTAGACAACAGAAAAACAACAGAAGTGATAGGCTTACCGGGGACTCGAACCCAGGATCATCCGATCAGCAACACCGCCTCGCTACGGGAGTTTTATGCACCACAAAAATAATGCTCCATGCACAAGGGTCATTAGCACGAACCCTCCACATAACTCACGAAACACCGAGGAACGACCCAGACTAATTATAGACCCAATCATTTCACACGGCTGTCCTATAAACCAGTACAGACCAGACTGCCTCCTATTACCTGTTTATGTTATTTATTTATTTAGGTACCAAGGTTGTCAGGGAAAAAGTCAAGATGCGAATCGAGCAAATGGATTTTGAGGGACATGATAAAGCCCATAATTCTGTATGCATCTATGCACTGCTTAACAATATGCAACATAGTCAACAGATTTGTGATTTCCCAGAAAGTTATCGACGATCGATTTGAATGCCATCCATGCGCGAAGTTCACTACCATGTAACAAGTTCTCGAATTGTTTGTCTTCAATAACTTTCCTAATCTGAGGTCCTACAAAGATACCTTCCTTTATCTTTGCATCGCTAACTTGCGGAAACTTTTCTCGAAGATAAGTGAAAGCTTTGCTCGTTTTATCTAACGCTTTTACAAAATTCTTCATGAGCCCCAACTTTATATGTAACAGTGGTAAAATGAAGCTGTCTTTGTTAACTAATGGCTCGTGTATTACATTTTTATGCCGGAGCTGCATGCGATCCCGGATAGGCCACACCTTTCTTGCATAATGTTCCTGTCTGTTGCGGCTGTCCCATGCACATCGGAAGCAACAAAATTTAGTATACCCAGTCTGCATGCCCGTGAGAATTGCAATGACCTTAGGTCTCCACAAATCCGCCATTGGTAGTCATTGTACTTTATTTTTTCCAAACGTATAGCCATATTGTCATAAGTTTCTTTCATATGAACAGAGTAGGCGACTGGAATTGATGAAAATAAATTTCTGTTATGCAATAACACGGCTTTTAGACTAGTCTTGGAAGAATCGATGAAAAATCGCCATTCGTTGACTATGTGCTCATGACCGTTTACATCTTTGCAATAGCAAATGTCATCATCCATCTCAAAGTATTGAACAAGTTCTCTGTGTCTATGACGAAATTTAGATATCGGAGTATTGGGCGCTAAAAGATTCCATTCTTTGAGTCGCAAACCGAGTAATTCCGCATGTCCTTTGGTAAGAGCGAGATCACGTATTAGATCTGAAAGTCCTGAATGGTTAATTAAGTAAACACCATCATTCACCGGTATGTAATCTGAGTCAGAATTAGTTTCTAAAGCAGGTAAACTATCACTTTCTGATGGTTCATTCACGTCCAACGGATTATGTTCTGGTGGTACTTGGATCGGACACGTGATTGGATCATGAGGCACTGGTTTCGAAACCAATTCAATATTTGAATAAACCACAGACTTTCTAGTTTTAAAAGTGAAACCATGGATATTTGTTAAGCAGAAGTAACAATCAGTAGTGTGATTTGTATGTTCACGCCATATTACTGGCACTCCAAAAGGCATCGACTTATGCTTCGGCGATTTTCGTAACCAACCTGCCAATGTATCAAACAAACTGCATTTGGCTTCCAAGATTTATTTGCATCATCAACTTTCGAATCGAAATAAAGTTCATATGCTTTCTTTAGTAATGGTGTAAAGTTTTTCTGGTCAACACCATCGGTAAAATATCCGCACACGTAACAGAACAGATCAGCCGAATTTCTACAACTTCTAGAAGCCATATTTTGCTCAGATTTATTTCAAAACACAGTAACTATTTGAAAAATCGCGTAACATATGTCATGCATCTTTTAGCAGTATAAAAAGTAGAATTATGTTGCTTTTTATTAATTTTTAATAAGTTATATAGTAAAAATGAAACGGAGCAAATAACGGTTTCCCAAAAATATATTTATTCACAAATATCTTAAGAACCCGACGTGATAGAGATAAACGGATTTCAGATTTGAAATCAGCGCAAGAAACTGACCTAAGAACACTTATTCTTATATAAGAAAGAAAAATGTTGTTTGTCAGTGATTAGACACAGACATGACAGAGATCAACAACAAACAAGGAGAAGGTAATTAGACACAGACATGACGGACATCAACAACAAACAAGGAGAAGGTAATTAGACACAGACATGACAGAGATCAACAACAAACAAGGAGAAGGTAATTAGACACAGACATGACGGACATCAACAACAAACAAGGAGAAGGTAATTAGACACAGACATGACAGAGATCAACAACAAACAAGGAGAAGGTAATTAGACACAGACATGACGGACATCAACAACAAACAAGGAGAAGGTAATTAGACACAGACATGACAGAGATCAACAACAAACAAGGAGAAGGTAATTAGACACAGACATGACGGACATCAACAACAAACAAGGAGAAGGTAATTAGACACAGACATGACAGAGATCAACAACAAACAAGAAGAAGGTAATTAGACACAGACATGACGGACATCTACAACAAACAAGCAGAAGGTAATTAGACGCAGACATGACAGAGATCAACAACAAACAAGGAGAAGGTAATTAGACACAGACATGACGGACATCAACAACAAACTAGGAGAAGGTAATTAGACACAGACATGACAGAGATCAACAACAAACAAGAAGAAGGTAATTAGACACAGACATGACGGACATCAACAACAAACAAGCAGAAGGTAATTAGACACAGACATGACAGAGATCAACAACAAACAAGGGGAAGGTAATTAGACACAGACATGACGGACATCAACAATAAACTAGAAGAAGGTAATTAGACACAGACATGACAGAGATCAACAACAAACAAGAAGAAGGTAATTAGACACAGACATGACGGAGATAACAACAAACAAGGAGAAGGTAATTAGACACAGACATGACGGACATCTACAACAAACAAGGAGAAGGTAATTAGACACAGACATGACGGACATCAACAACAAACAAGGAGAAGGTAATTAGACACAGACATGACGGACATCAACAACAAACTAGGAAAAGGTAATTAGACACAGACATGACAGAGATCAACAACAAACAAGAAGAAGGTAATTAGACACAGACATGACGGACATCTACAACAAACAAGGAGAAGGTAATTAGACACAGACATGACGGACATCAACAACAAACAAGGAGAAGGTAATTAGACACAGACATGACGGACATCAACAACAAACAAGGAGAAGGTAATTAGACACAGACATGACGGACATCAACGACAAACAAGGGGGAGGTAATTAGACACAGACATGACGGACATCAACAACAAACAAGGAGAAGGTAATTAGACACAGACATGACGGACATCAACAACAAACAAGGGGAAGGTAATTAGACACAGACATGACGGAGATAACAACAAACAAGGAGAAGGTAATTAGACACAGACATGACGGACATCAACAACAAACAAGGGGAAGGTAATTAGACACAGACATGACGGACATCAACAACAAACAAGGAGAAGGTAATTAGACACAGACACGACGGACATCAACAACAAACAAGGAGAAGGTAATTAGACACAGACATGACGGACATCAACAACAAACAAGGAGAAGGTAATTAGACACAGACATGACGGACATCAACAACAAACAAGGGGAAGGTAATTAGACACAGACATGACGGACATCAACAACAAACAAGGAGAAGGTAATTAGACACAGACATGACGGACGTCAACAACAAACAAGGGGAAGGTAATTAGACACAGACATGACGGACATCAACAACAAACAAGGAGAAGGTAATTAGACACAGACACGACGGACATCAACAACAAACAAGGAGAAGGTAATTAGACACAGACATAACGGACATCAACAACAAACAAGGGGAAGGTAATTAGACACAGACATGACGGACATCAACAACAAACAAGGAGAAGGTAATTAGACACAGACATGACGGACATCAACAACAAACAAGGAGAAGGTAATTAGACACAGACATGACGGACATCAACAACAAACAAGGAGAAGGTAATTAGACACAGACATGACGGACATCAACGACAAACACGGGGGAGGTAATTAGACACAGACATGACGGACATCAACAACAAACAAGGAGAAGGTAATTAGACACAGACATGACGGACATCAACAACAAACAAGGGGAAGGTAATTAGACACAGACATGACGGAGATAACAACAAACAAGGAGAAGGTAATTAGACACAGACATGACGGACATCAACAACAAACAAGGGGAAGGTAATTAGACACAGACATGACGGACATCAACAACAAACAAGGAGAAGGTAATTAGACACAGACATGACGGACATCAACAACAAACAAGGAGAAGGTAATTAGACACAGACATGACGGACATCAACAACAAACAAGGAGAAGGTAATTAGACACAGACATGACGGACATCAACAACAAACAAGGGGAAGGTAATTAGACACAGACATGACGGACATCAACAACAAACAAGGAGAAGGTAATTAGACACAGACATGACGGACGTCAACAACAAACAAGGGGAAGGTAATTAGACACAGACATGACGGACATCAACAACAAACAAGGAGAAGGTAATTAGACACAGACATGACGGACATCAACAACAAACAAGGAGAAGATAATTAGACACAGACATGACGGAGATCAACAACAAACAAGGAGAAGATAATTAGACACAGACATGACGGACATCAACAACAAACAAGGGGAAGATAATTAGACACAGACATGACGGACATCAACAACAAACAAGGGGAAGGTAATTAGACACAGACATGACGGAGATCAACAACAAACAAGGGGAAGGTAATTAGACACAGACATGACGGACATCAACAACAAACAAGGGGAAGGTAATTAGACACAGACATGACGGACATCAACAACAAACAAGGAGAAGATAATTAGACACAGACATGACGGAGATCAACAACAAACAAGGAGAAGGTAATTAGACACAGACATGACGGACATCAACAACAAAGAAGGAGAAGATAATTAGACACAGACATGACGGACATCAACAACAAACAAGGAGAAGATAATTAGACACAGACATGACGGACATCAACAACAAACAAGGAGAAGATAATTAGACACAGACATGACGGACATCAACAACAAACAAGGAAGAGATAATTAGACACAGACATGACGGAGATCAAGATGACATGAAAAGACCTTGAGCACGTGACTTGAAGACTTGGTTTGTGTAAGCTGATGACCTCAGCTCCGTAGGGAGCCGAATAGTCATGAATGAAATAAATATATAAATAAATAATGAGTTACATTACCAGTAGCACGTGATATAGCTCTAGTATGGTTACCAGTACCGAGTATTACAACTTGGCGTAATTACAGGAAACAATATTCTTTGTATGCAGGAAATCTTTGCCATTGGGAAGTACGACTGAGTGTTTGACTGTTACATAGATCCTATCATGCCACATGTTATGGAATCATGGATAGTTAATGGCCGTCACTAACTGAAGGACACACAAGTGTGCTTTTACTGAAGAATATTAAGAGTGCCCCAGAGAGCTAAACATAGTAACAGGGTTGTCCCGAAAAGATCACGTGACCAGAAGTTTGTTACACACGTCAGAAAGAGATTAACCACTTTTACGTAATATGAGAAAAGGAATGTTGGAGGACATTGTGACAACAGAGAAAGTTGATGCACAACAGATACAGGACAACAGATACAGGACAACAGATACAGGACAACATGGAGGGAGAAGATACTCGACACTTCAACAACATGAGATTACAAAATGTTTACAACTGAGTTTATAAACAGCGCCGAATACGGGAATGGTATGATTCTATCTATCTATCTATCTATCTATCTATCTATCTATCTATCTATCTATCTATCTATCTATCTATCTATCTATCTATCTATCTATCTATCTATCTATCTATCTATCTATCTATCTACCTGTCTGTCTGTCTGTCTGTCTGTCTGTCTGTCTGTCTGTCTGTCTGTCTGTCTGTCCGTCCGTCCGTCCGTCCGTCCGTCCGTCCATCTATCTATCTATCTATCTATCTATCTATCTATCTATCTATCTATCTATCTATCTATCTATCTATCTATCTCTCAGTCTGGTTGTCCATGTCTGTCTGTCTGTTTGTCTGAGTGTCTATCTGTCTGTCTATCTTTCTACCTCCATCTATAAATCTCCATCTTTGTTCCCGTCTCCCTTCTGAACCCCTGAACCTCGCAGTAACGTAAGTTTATTTTGCGCGTGTTTGCATTTCACTCCACATACGGCCCTACCTTAAATCAAGTCCAGGTCTTCCAAACTGACAGCTCCAGTTACCGCCCTTTTCCCTCTCCAGCCAGGAAGCAGATATTCTTGTCACTATTAATAGGTTCTTACAGTTAAATAAAATTAACGATGTTTATGAAAGTCATTATTAAATGTTTGTTTAAATTTTACACAACTTTGAATGCTTCCTTGTTTAAAAATATTTATTGTTGTTTGCATTAGCTTGTACGGAAAGTGTGCAGGACATAACTTTGATAAGATGGAGAATTTCGTGGATCGAGATTTTGGTAGAAACACGTACGGCGAAGCCTGCAAGTGCAGAACTAGATGATGATTATTTCATGTACAAGTAAGAGCGAGAACTAGTTCCGGATAGAATATCACATCAGTCCTGACATGTTTGACATGTAAGCGCGCGCGAGAAAGAGATAGATAGAGAGAGAGAGAGAGAGATTGGATTGGTCATTTGAAGTAGTTGATTGTTCAACAGTCACTGTAGAAGTCTCAGATCTTGGAGTCCGAGAGAAAGAGAGGTACTGACTCGCCAATTTGTTTACTGAGACGAGACTCTTGGGTCACTGAAGTGTGTACATAGACACAAGACTCTTGACTCACCGAACTGTGTACATAGATACATGACTCCTGACTCACTGAACTATGTAAAGGGACACAAGACTCATGACTCATTGAGCTGTGTACAGAGACGTAAGACTCCTGACTCATTTAACTGTGTACAGAGACACAAGACTCATGACTCACTGAACTGTGTACACAGACACAAGACTCATGATTCACTGAACTGTGTACAGAGACTTAAGACTCCTGACTCATTGAACTGTGTACAGAGACTTAAGACTCCTGACTCATTGAACTGTGTACAGAGACACAAGACTCGTGATTCACTGAACTGTGTACAGAGACTTAAGACTCCTGACTCACTGAACTGTGTACAGAGACACACAACTCATGACTCACTAAACTGTATACAGAGTCACACGACTCCTGACTCAATGAACTGCGAACAGAGACACAAGACTCATGACTCAATGAACTGTGTACAGAGACAGAAGACTCAAATTCCTGACTCTATTGAGTTACATAGAACAGTGTACAGAGACACTAGACTCATGACTCAGTGAACTGTGTACAGAGACAGAAAACTCAGACTCCTTACTCAATAAACTAAACTGTGTACAGAGACACTAGACTCATGACTCAATGAACTGTGTACAGAGACACTAGACTCATGACTCAATGAACTGTGTACAGAGACAGAAGACTCAGACTCCTGGCTCAATAGACTGTGTATATATACACTAAACTCATGACTCAATGAACTGTGTACAGAGACAGAAGACTCCTGACTCACTGAACTGTGTATACAGACACAAGACTCCTGACTCACTGAACTGTGTATGTAGGGACATGATCACAGAAACTTACACCAAAGACTTGGATGTTTATAAGTTCCTAGACATTTAAAAAAGAAACGGTACAAGAATCTCGTTAACAATCAATGCTAACAAGACGTGATAAATGATGAAATATTTAATCAATATTTATAATAAATGTTCTGCCTCGCAACAACTTGGGCAGGTAAGAAAAGACGTGAGGACATATGACGACAGTATTATAAGATGACTGATAACAAATGCGAAAATATAGCGGCAATATTATAAGATGACTGATAACAAATGCGAAAATATAGCGGCAATATTATAAGATGACTGATAACAAATGTAAAAATATGGTCGAAATATTATAATATGACTGCTAACAAATGTGAAAATATGGTGGCAGTATTATAAGATGACTGTTAAATAATGTGGAAATATGGCGGCAACATTATAAGATGACTGTTAACGAAGGTGGAAATATGGTGACAATATTTGAAGATGACTGTTAACCAAATGTGGCAAGCGAATGAAATACATTATTATTTATATTTTTGAACAAAAACAAAAAAATCTGGCCAGTTTTAGAAAAGTTAACAGTGGAGGTTAACAGAAGCTGAGAAAGACAGATTGTGACATAGAGTAAATGATAAATGTGAATGATTGAATGAATTTTGGAATGAGTGAGAGAATGAATGATAGAATGGACTCGTAATAATACCACTACTACTATGTAGCAATGGGGCTCTGCTCAATGAAAAAACAGCTGTAATGAGAAGGTGGACAGAATATTGTAAAGAATTATATAACTGTAAACTTGACACTGACTTAGGCATATTAAACAACATTAAGTGCGAAAACAGAGAACTCGGAAATGCAGCAATACTACGGGAAGAAGTGGAAGAGGCTATATGTTCGATGAAAGGAGGGAAGTCACCGGGTGTGGATAATATACCAGCAGAGCTCTTGAAATATGGAGGACCAGATATAGTAAAAATCATGACAACAATTTGCCAGAAGATATGGAGTACAAAAAAAATGGCCAAAAGAATGGACGCAGTCATTAGTAATACCGCTTCCAAAGAAAGGAAATCTAAAAATGTGCAAGAACTACAGAACCATTAGCCTTATTAGTCATCCAAGTAAGGTGATGTTAAGGATACTTTTGAACAGAATAAAACAGAAATCAGAAGAAATCTTGTCAGAGGAACAGGCTGGCTTTAGACCAAAAAGAAGTACCTCAGAACAAATCTTCAATATTAGATTACTGATCGAAAAACATCTCCAGCATCAACATGATTTATACCATAACTTCATCGATTTCACAAAAGCCTTCGATCGAGTCTGGCATGAAGGTTTATGGCAAATAATGAGAAAATTCAATTTTGATACCAACATCATAGATATCATTGAAGCACTATACAAGGACGCAAGCAGTGCTGTTTTTGCAAGCAATGACATTGGAGAATTTTTCAAAACAACTGTAGGAGTTCGCCAGGGATGTATCCTGTCACCAGTGCTCTTTAACATTTATCTAGAACATATTATGCAGGAGGCTCTCTGCGATTATAAATCAACCATATCGATTGGAGGCCGACCTCTGTGTAATCTACGTTTTGCTGATGATATTGATCTGATAGCTGGAACAGAATCAGAACTTCAAGACCTTACCTCTAGACTGGAGAAAGTAACAAGAACATATGGGATGGAAATTAATATAGAAAAAAGCAAGATATTGGTGAATAGCCATAAGAAACATGTTCCGACCAACATTACGTTAAATGGGCAAACGTTAGAAGAAGTTACCACCTTTAAATATCTCGGGTCCACTATATGTAGTGATGGAAGATCAAATAAAGAAATCAAGACAAGACTTGAGATGGCCTCAGCTGCCAGGACAAGGTTGAATGTGATCTGGAAAAGTAACATCAGTTTTCCTGTGAAGATCAAATTATACAAATCACTTGTATTATCTATTCTCTTGTATGGGTGTGAGGGCTGGACACTCACTGCAGATACGGAGCGAAGGATTCAGGCTTTCGAGCATAAATGTTATAGAAGAATTTTGCGCATTTGCTATAAAGAGCACAAAACAAATGTCTATGTTAGAGAGAAGATAAACACCTATGCAGGCCATCAAGAACCACTTTTGTCAATAGTGAAACGTCGAAAGCTTGCCTGGTTTGGGCATGTAACTCGTCATGACTCCCTTTCGAAAACGATCCTCCAGGGAACAGTCGAAGGTAAACGGAGAAGAGGAAGGCAAAGAAAATCCTGGGCTGATAACATCAAAGAATGGGCAGGACACGGTTTCTCCACACTTGTACGCATTGCTGAGAATAGAGAGCAGTGGAGGACCCTGTCTGTTGATGCTTCCACCATGGCACCCCTACGACCCATGACGGGTTATGGGTTGAGATGATGATGATGAACCGGTCAGCGGTAATACGTTTATCTCTTTGAGTCGCCTAGCCAACCTTTGATAATAGACAATCCTCGTTTGGCTACCATATTGTTTGTCTGAGCGGCCGGCGACCCTTTTGTTTGACTGTCGGAAGAAGGCACGAAAACATGGGCGATAAGGAGAATCGTTTCACGGGACCATCCCGGTGTAAGATTATTACCTGTCGTAAATTTATTTTGAGAGAAAGAGTCTTAGAAAATAGTAGTCCGGTTTAGAGTGTAGAATGATGGTGAAAAAAACTCAGTGATAGAAATGTAGAGATTAAATATGATGCTCCACAGAGTGCTGGAAGAGAGTAAAGACAGACTTATTTACGACAAATCGTTTCTCTCAATCTTCTCTTCCACTCTCCTGGTCAAACAATTATTTGTCAGTTTTCCAGACACACATCTGCGCTCACACCGATTTGGTGCTTCAAACACACAGACGACGTGGATACAACTATTTTAAACAAATAGGGGAAATTTTATGGGCTTTGGGTAGTCCAACACAATAACGATTAAGTTTATGTTGTTTATTAAAGTTAAAAAAGACAATCACTAAAATAATCAATTGTTTACAGCAAGAACTATAAAAATTACAGAAAAATGCAAATAACAAGGTAGGGATGGGGTGAAGAAGATTGGTATCGACTAAGCCCGTCCCGCTTATTAGACAAAGATAAACCCAGTCCAAAGATAAATAGTTATCAGGAACGTAGGTAAGCTTAACCTAACAGTGAAGTTAATTACTCAGAAAAGAGGTGTTTCAAAATTAGGTATAGGTGGTAGAAAGAATCCTGTTCTTCCCAATTGTTCTTCCCTTTTCTAAGCAAATGAAAAGGAGGGGGTTTTAAACAGAGTTAACGAATTATCAACTATCCCACTTAAAGGAACAATGTAGGGTATACAGAAAAGATATATATTACCAGGTAAGCAAGTTAACAAAATGGTTACAAAAAAAGATTAAATTTCCTGTCATTCATGCACACGCGTGAGGATCCACACTCATATATTCTCACACACTTACCGATTGCAGCATCAGACAATCCAATAGAATTATACAAACAGCAATTACACTTTTGACATGTGAACTGTCTAGTACTTCGATGTCCCACCCCAGATGTAGCGAGGTTGGCTGATCGCAACTATTCCCACTATATCGCTGGACTTGAAGCCTAAGAGTTATTGTGTTTTTTTTTAATATAAAAGGAGTCTATGGGATGGCACTGACACAGTTCGACACAATGGTGAAAATGAAGTGGTCTCTTTAATCTTCCGCTATGGTAAAATTCCTTCAATGCATGATGATAGTAATTGACCGGAAAGTTTATTAATCCAGTGAGGAAAAAACTTAAGCCGTCACCGTTTAGGAAAATATGTACTCTTCTCACAGTAAGGCAGTAAATCAGGTATCGCTACTGGCACTGTTCAACTTCCAGGTTATCTTACAGATTTGTAATCTTAATATGATGATTTTTCTTGAAATAGTCTTGGGTAGGCTTTCTTTCATATAATTATGATAACTAGGTCGCATTGAACCGCCACAAGATTAAATTTAAAAAATGTTTCATCAATATGTCTGGACAGTTTTTAAGATGATTTCTTTATTGCTTTCTTAATGCTGGGATCGCACAGGTTACGATCACTCTGTATGAAAGAAAAAAGACATGTAATATACCGAAAAACAAATAACCTTCTAAAGCGCGATGAATTTCCCGTTAAGACTATTTATAAATATAGGACTTAAATAAATTTATTAATTATAAATTCCTTCGCGACTTTAAAAGTTAATTTAAGCATTTAACATCTATTATCTTTTGAAAATAATATAGCAGGTATATCATTACATTTACAACTGGAACTATTGAGACGGTTTAATTTAATAGATTTAAATTAACACAAAATCCAGTGAAATAGAATGAATGAACTAGACCACTGATCACTTTACACAATATATATATTACCGCTTTGCACAGAAATAGAATTCACTGCCAATATGTATAAAAATCCATGGGATAATCTAGCAAGATTTCAAATATAGCTAGTGCTTCTGTTAAGTTCTGGCCAGCGAGTGATAAAGTGTATGTTTACGTGGTCTGTATATATCTAGAATGAAATGAAAGATGAGTGGGACATGAGAAACTTGACAGCTTTTTAGATCTCAGAAGACTTTTGGGGATCTGACCGCCAGACTAAAAGGAGAAGCCGCCCCTGGCCTCTCGTATTTTCGCTCGCTGCTTGCGTCGGCTTTCCCCGTTCGCTCCCATTGTGCGATCGGTTCCGTGTTTAACACCGAGATGCGAAACCGTTTCAGGGACCACTACTGTCTTTGATCGTGGCGCTAGCTTTCCTGAGATCCCCCCAGTCCGTGTCTTTGATCGTGGTCGCTGCTATCTGTTTGATTCTGGTGCCGCCCCCACTGGGCCAAGTTAATGAAATTACGGCATATGATTGCTCAAGAGATGACCATGGGCGTGATTTAATCTCTCCTTAAATCAATGCGATGACCAGAATGAACGGTAGATAAACTGTCCACATATCAATCAGCCAGCGTGTTGCCAATCTGCGTGGAAAGGTTGCATAGCCAATGAGTCCAGGTGAAAAGAAAAATCCCGTTTGACGAAAGGTTACAATATTTCGGGGGCACTGATGTTATCCAAGGGGTCGTTACGAAGAGTCGTATCATCTCATCCAACATTTCAGGGGTACCGATGTTATGAGAGGGTTCTCACCATCATCCTAACAAATTCAGGACGGATGAGTTCGTCTGTCACATTACCGAGAATCTGTTTGGAGAGACAGTATTGGCGATAGGTAGCATCTGGGCAGGAAATTAGTCACAGATTGGCTGGTGTGCAACCGGAAGTCTTACAAATTATTAGATAGAGGTCACGCGTGGAATATTAAATATAATATTTTAAACACGCGGGGAAGATTATGAGTTTAAACACCCCAACCCACATAGTGCAAAAGAGCTTACGATTTGATTGAAGTGAGAGCCGGAATAAACATTGAATTTCATTGGAAATTTCGGCAGAAGCACCATCTGTGATTGAGAAGTGGGAAATATAATCTAGCAAACTCAGAGACACAGAACAAACAGTTTCGCAACTTCAAACGAGCAACTCCCAAAAATCCAGAAAGAGAAGAATCGGACAAAGGATTCCTATATTATAAGTGGCAGATCGAAGTATGTGGGAAACTTAAAACCTTAAAAAAAGTAAGCCCGCCTTATAAATACAAAGACTGCAAACTTAAGCGACCAGGACTTTAAATACCCAGACTAGAACTCTAAGGAATTGGATCACCCGTCATATGAGAAAGTTTCCCAGACCAAGTGTATCGCAGAACACCCGTCGAAGAGGAATTCCTAGTTTCCCAGACCAAGTGTTTTGCAGATTCACCCGTCATATAAGGGATTCAAAATTTCCAGACCAAGTGATTCGAGAGCATATAACCTAAATTGCTCGTGTCCATCCTACCCTGCGCGAGGAGATTGTGTATTCCCAAAACTTTGGGGTAAGTGTAACAATTATTTTATTAATGTAAATTTAACATGTTTTCTTGCTAAGTGGTTATATATATATATATATATATATATATATATATATATATATATATATATATATATATATATATATATATATATATTATTATAATATATATATATATACATATATATAAAATAAACACATATATATATATATATATATATATATATATTATTTATATATATATATATATATATATATATATATATATATATATATATATGAGGCTGGCAACCTCAACAGACGAAACTAGTAGATTCGTAAACCACTACAGCAAGCGCTGGTGATTTCTTCTAACTAGTCGTGCGGAAAACCGACAGCAGAGAGCAGAGGCGACCCCAGACTCCGAACGGAGCAGTGATGACTGATGATTACATCACATGTGCCTAAAGTGTATAATTTTTTGTGAGATATATGCACTTTGTTAATTGTAACTTAGGCAACTCGTTATTCGCGCCGTCCAGACATATTTTCCCAGTTAATACACAGAGGAATATGATGATTTTTAATCATCTTCCCTGAGCTTTACTGTGTACTCGGGAATTTAATTCTTCTGAGAGATTAACATTCATGGATGGACAGCGAGAATGCGCTTGTTAATTGGGAGCCCATAAATATACTTAGCAGAGACATTTGTTTTTTATTTTGTCTAAAAACATTCGTGGTACAAGACTACTTGTGGTTACAAGCTATCAGAAGGTTCGAAGTACTGAAGTTACTACGCCACTCGTGTGAGAGAAGTACACTCATCACCAAGAAGTGACAAAAACCACGGTGACAGGACTCACCTAGAATTAAGTTTTCTTGTAAAAAAGGCGAAAACAATGGACTTTGATAAATCCTCACCTACGTCTCCGTGACGAAAACTTGTATTTACAGCAAAACTCATCATTTCCTCCTTATTTTAACTGTTAAAGACTAATTCATTATTAAACTTGTTACATGTTGTTTTAAAACTAAACAATCATAGTCGATTCAGTTTTTATATGTATGAAAGCGAACTTTTGAGCAAGATTCTTTAAAACATACATCTATATACATAGATATATTTACATCTATAGAGCCATTACTTATAAGAGGAATTTCGTTGGATTACACCAACTGGGGTTTTGAACGGGCTAAAAACCATTGCTTAAATCCTTCACAAAAGGCGACAGGCAGATACAAAGTTAACCATTGCTCAGCCCTATGCCGCATGGTTCTTGACTTCTGAATTATCTTGTGAAGACACCCTTCGGATATAAGCGCCATTACACTTCTATCTGAGAAAAGAACAAGCAGGATTTAGAAAGAACAGAAGATGTGTAGACCATATATTCACTCTCAGGAACATTATAGAGCAGTGCTCAGAATGGCAAAGACAGCTTTACATAAATTTTGTTGATTTTGAAAAGGCTTTTGACAGCATACATAGGGACAGTCTATGGAAAATACTGAGGGCTTATGGAATTCCAAGCTGCATAGTGTCAATCATAAAAAGCCTCTATGCCAACTTTACGTGTAGTGTTGGGCAGAGCAACCTAACCTTCGAGGTGAAGACAGGAGTACGACAGGGATGCCCCTTATCAACCACTCTATTTTTAACAGTCATAGACTGGGTGATGCGCCAGACAACAGAGGGCAGTCCAAGAGGAATAAGATGGACTACATTTTCAACATTGGAAGATCTGGAATATGCAGATGACATTGCACTGCTGGCACATTCACATCAACACATCCAGGAAAAAACGGATAGACTTAATAAATTTAGCCAGCAGGTGGGCTTGAACATCAATTTAAAGAAGTCTGAGGTCATGACGCTCAATGTGAGCAACCCTGAGCCCATATCAGTAAGGAATCAGCAACTGGTACAGACAGATACCTTCACATACCTAGGAAGCATAGTAACACCAGACGGTGGGGCAGGCAAAGACATCAACATCAGAATGAATAAGGCAAGAACAGCCTTCTTCAGCCTAAATAACATCTGGAAGTCCTCCCAATACAGCACAAGCACAAAATTAAGATTATACCAGAGTTGCGTGCTTTCTGTGCTTCTCTATGGTGCGGAATGCTGGAGAGTCACAGAGAAGGAAATGTCAAAATTGTCCTCTTTTCACACAACATGCCTAAGAAAAATTCACCGAATCTTTTGGCCGAATACCATCACCAACCAAGATCTGCTTACTCGTAGCAAGCAAGAGGACATGCATACCATCATAGCTGGCAGACGCTGGAGCTGGGTTGGTCATGTCCTCAGAAGAGACCCCGATGCCATCGCAAGAACAGCTATGCTTTGGACCCCTGAAGGAAAGCGAAAGAGAGGCCGACCAAAAACAACTTGGCGGAGGACTGTGGAGGCTGAGATGCAAAGAATGAACCAGAGTTGGGGCACTGTACGAAGGATGGCCACCGACCGTGCAAAGTGGAATCAATTTGTTGTTGCCCTACAAGACGCCACTAGGCGTGATGGCCACTGACTGCTTTGACGGTCGGTGGTTAAGGATCGAAGAAGAGAAGAAGACACTTCTATCTACATCTCTGTTAAGAGTAATCGTGTGCGAAGGTAAACACCTTTGACGACCCAATTTAGATACTCTTGAGATTTGGCCATTGTTGGACCACTACTGCAAAGCAGGGGAGGAAATCCGTGACAAATGGATAATTACAAGAAAATTAAATCTTGAAAGAGATTATTCGTAATAGACCAATGAAGTAGTGAGTGTAAACATGATAAAAATCAATGGAAGAGGCAAAACCTTATATGGTCTTGTAAGTCAAACATGAAGCCGTAGATGTCATGCAGAGAACTTTAGTTTATTATTTTGCCTTGAAGAAGATTCCAGATAAACGAGGGTCGTGGGGATATACCACTACCAAAATGAGCAAGTTATTTGCAATTGGTTTGACATATGAGATGTTAAAATAAACACCTCTGATTGGATTTCACCTCCACGTAGCAATGTTGATACGTGGTCCGAGTGTTGCTTAAAATAAACAAAATCTTAAGATTACCGCACTGATAATTCAATTCGTCAAGAAGACAGTTCGTTCAGACAAGCGAGAATAAAGAATAGAATCAGGATGGATTTTAATTAAAAGGACCAGACAACGTATTTGAGCATCTTCTGGACTTAGTAAGAAAACTCTCCCTTAAATAATACGTACAGCCGGGAATCTTAGGAACCTGAATACGAAGTCATAGTGGGTTTCTAGTATAAAGTAATACACTAGACCACGTGTAAGAGGCATCCTAACCAAGTTGTCGAAACTATTTCACAGAGCCAGAAGCCTGTATCTCCCAATTTGTGATGAGTTGTACATTTTATAATTCTATATTTAGTGGATGTCCAAGTTCATATGAGGCTGACAACCTCAGCATATAGAATGATGGTTTCATGAACCACCACTACAACAGTTGGTGACTGATTGCTTCACGCAGGTTTTTCAGATAACCAAACGCAGAGGTAGTCCCAAGTTCTATATGGAGCAGTGAGTGGATGATGACAGAAATAATGTACATAATTATTGAAATAACCCTTTTAACCAGTACATATGTATATGTAAACATGTTTTATATAAATGCTATGGGTGTTTTCCGCCCACTGGGATTAACATTAATGCTCAGAGAGGGAAATGCTCTGAGGCAGATGAGATGGTGGAATGAAATGGAGGGACACCTGATTTTCGTGTCAGGAAACCCAATACTCTGGAGGGTATTTGTTTCTCTCTTATTTCATGATACTAGTCGGTGGTGGTGATGCTATCTGTAGAACAAGTGTGTGGTATAAGTCGCCTTCAGTCAAAGCTAGACACCAACATCAGACGGGTCTTGAAGACGCTGGACCATCTTCGTAATTACCCCATGATATTACTTGGGACGTGTTACCGCTACCAGACTTGACCAGTGACAAGAAGAACCAGTCTACAACCTGCAAAGAACCAACATCGGCTGGAGCAGAAGCCATCCGACACCATACTGGCAGCTAAGTACCCATTCAGAGCTGCCAAGTGAACTCTTTCAGACAATTTTCAAAACCAAAGCCAGATCATCACCTGTGATGAATACTTAAAGGCTAAACTTTTTTTCTCATCAACACTTTTATTTATTTTCACTCTGTTTATTACAATTGATTATCAAATTTGTTATCTGTATATATACACATTTAAAGTTGATTTAGTAATTTTGAGTGAACTGCACCCGTATGCCTCAGTCATTCAAAATATACATAAACAGAGGTATTGAGTAATATTTTACTGATTAAAGTCAGTTGGGGTTTCAACAAACGAGCAAAATTCTCTGTTCCTCATGGAAAGGTCTGGGAAGATACTAAAATTCCTTACGGCCCTGATAATATCAGCTGTGGTGCTTGATGTCTTGAATTTCTACGAGGCTCCCTAGAATTGAAGCATCATTCTTCAATTCAAATCTCTGACAAGAGTAATCTTGAGCGAAAGGTAGATACCCTTGAAGATCCTCAGTAGATACTCTGAATTTTGGCTACTGTTGGACCATCACCGCAGAGCAAGCGGAGAAATCCCGTGACACAGGCCACGCGATCAAAGTAATTAGTAAGGGAATAAAAGATTAGAACAAGATGTGATAAGAAAACTTTGAACTATGAAAGCGTAAACAATAAATATTGGAAGAATTAGGACGTAGGAAGAGTGTTAGATAATAATACCGGAGTCGAGAGAAAGACCAGAAGAAAGAATGAACGTATATGACAGAGGGTAACATATATGAGGAAAATGAAGTGGTGAATGGAAACGGAGGTCGCCTGATGCCCATATCAGGAGAGCCAATACTTAGCAGAGATCTTTGTCTCCTTTCAGGCTGTGGTTCAAGTTACCAGCAGTGATGCAACCCAACATCAACTTTGTAGTACAAGTTTCTAGCATTAGGCGCCAGACACCACCATCAGACGGGTCTTGAAGACGTTTAAAACATTTAAATTACCTCAGCCTTAATGTATGAGATGTGTTACAGTCATCAGACTTGATTATTGTAGAGAAGTACAGTCCATGACACACGTGGGAACCAACAGCATCTGAAGCAGACGCCAACCGAACTTACACCGGAAGCTAAGTACTATAACAGCGCAGCCAATGAACACTTCACAATTTTCCCTAATTTTCACCATAGTTTAAATCATCCGATGATGATAAAGATCACCGCTTCTTTTTTATAAACAACTTTTTTTATTTTATATTGTTAACCCATAAGTGATTATTAAACATGTTTATCTGTAACTTTAAAGCTATAATTGGTTTAATCACTGTTGAATGAAGTGTATGTCTGCAACCGTATGACTCATATTGTTCTAAATACATAACCAGGTAGAGCTAATAGATTAAGAGTTTGCTGAATCACCTTTAGCTGGGGGCTAAGAAAATATGAGTCAATATTACCTCGCAGAAGGGGCGGGAGAATAATAAGTTCATGCCAGCGTAAATGATCTCAGTTGTTATGTTTGCTTTTGGTTAAAACTTTGTGATATTCCCTTAAGTAGAAGCACTATTCTTCTCTTTATAACTCTGCCAAGAGAGTTTGGTCATTATTGAACCACTACTGCGGAGCAGGGGAGACAATCCCGCCACATGGTTCAAGAGCAAGGAACAATTTGTTCACACAATAGGCAAAGTCTATCACTAAGTACGTTCTAACAATGGATATCTAAAGTCTTGCCTATTGGTGATGGTCTCACATAACATCAACCACGGTGTCTTCACTGTGACATCTCTTCATCTTTCTGACGATCTATTTTTCTCAATGTTCGCCTCTACATCGTGTCTTCAATACGTTCACCTCTACATCTTGTCTTCCCTAAGTTCACCTCTAGATCTTGTCTTCCCTATGTTCACCTCTACATCTTGTCTTCCCTATGTTTGCTTCTACATCTTGTCGTCCTTATGTTCACCTCTACATATTGTCTTCCGCATGTTTTCCTCTAAATCTTGTCTTCCCTAAGTTCACCTCTACATCTTGTCTTCCCTATGTTCACCTCTACATCTCGTCTTCCCTATGTTCACCTCTACATCTTGTCTTCCCTATGTTCACCTCTACATCTTTTTCCTATGTTCACCTCTACATTTTGTCTTCCCTAAGTTCACCTCTACATCCTGTCTTCCATGTGTTCACCTCTACATCTTGTCTTCCCTATATTCACCCCTACAACTTGTCTTCCCTATGTTCACCTCTACATCATGTCGTCCTTATGTTCACCTCTACATATTGTCTTCCGCATGTTCTCCTCTACATCTTGTCTTCCCTAAGTTCACCTCTACATCTTGTCTTCCCTATGTTCACCTCTACATCTCGTCTTCCCTATGTTCACCTCTACATCTTGTCTTCCCAATGTTCACCTCTACATCTTGTCTTCTCTATGTTCACCTCTACATTTTGTCTTCCATATGTTCACCTCTACATCTTGTCTTCCGTAAGTTCACCTCTACATCTTGTCTTCCCTATGCTCACCATCCACATCTCGTCTTTCCTATGTTCACCTCTACATCTTGTCTTCCCTATGTTCACCTCTACATCTTTTTCCTATGTTCACCTCTACATTTTGTCTTCCCCAAGTTCACCTCTACATCCTGTCTTCCCTGTGTTCACCTCTACATCTTGTCTTCCCTATATTCAACTCTACAACTTGTCTTCTCTATGTTCACCTCTACATCTTGTCGTCCTTATGTTCACCTCTACATATTGTCTTCCGCATGTTCTCCTCTACATCTTGTCTTCCCTAAGTTCACCTCTACATCTTGTCTTCCCTATGTTCACCTCTACATCTCGTCTTCCCTATGTTCACCTCTACATCTTGTCTTCCCTATGTTCACCTCTACATCTTGTCTTCCCTATGTTCACCTCCACATCTTTTTCCTATGTTCACCTCTACATTTTGTCTTCCCTAAGTTCACTTCTACATCTTGTCTTCCCTATGTTCACCTCTACATCTTGTCTTCCCTATATTCACCCCTACAACTTGTCTTCCCTATGTTCACTTCTACATCTCGTCTTCCCTATGTTCACCTCTACATCTTGTCTTCCGAATGTTCACCTCTACATCTTGTCCTCTCTATGTTCACTCTACATCTTGTCTTCCCATGTTCACCTCTACATCTTGTCTTCCGTAAGTTCACCTTCATTTGTCTCTTGTTTTCCCCACTACATCACATATGTTCACCTCTACTCTATCTCTATGTTCTGCACTACATTTGTCTCTATGTTCACCAAAATTCTCGTCTTTTATGTTCACGCACATATTGTCTTCCTTTTGTTCACCTCTACATCATGTCTTCCCCATGTTCACCTCTACATCTTGTCTTCCTTTTTTTCACCTCTACATCATGTCTTCCCAATGTTCACCTCTACATATTGTCTTCCCTATGTTCACCTCTACATCTTGTCTTCCCTATTTTCACCTCTACATCTTGTCATTTCTTTGTTTTTCCCACATCACATTGTCCTCTGACTCTATATCTATGTCTGCCATTTCTCGTCAAAATTATCAGATCTTTTATTCACGCAAGTTCTCGATTCACTCTCTTTAAATCTTGCCTTCCATTACCCAATCACCTCATCTGTGCCTCTGTTGTTTTCACTTTCCTATCGTGTTCCCTGTTATCTCAATCTCTCCATCTTTTCGTCTGTTTCTTTTATTGTCTCTTCTGTTTATCCCGTTACTCTTCTGTTTACCCAGTTACCCTTCTGTTTATCCAGTTACACTTCTGTTTATCCTGTTAGCCTTCTGTTTATCCTGTTATTCCTTACGTTTATTAAGTTACCCTTCTGTTTAACCAGTTACCCTTCTGATTATCCAGTTACTCATCTTACCATCCAGTTACCTTTATGTTTATCCAGTTACCCTTCTGTTTATCCAGTTACTCTTCTGTTTATCCCGCTCCCTGCGTGATCATCTTTCTGTGTGGCTCCAACCTCATCTCTGATAAGGACATGTATTAGCAATCAGGCGTCGAAGCGTGTTCTCTAGCCATGTGTGACGAACATGAGATGTATAGGGCGTTGAGCAACAATATTCTTCTCCAGTCGGAGATTTATGGGGAAGCCTGGGGACAGGGTGGTGGAGGGGGTAATGTGAATAAGTGAAAGAGAAAGTTTATGACGTAATTAACTTTTGGGAAGGTCTCCATTTTAGGCCAGGTTTTCCCGCGTAGGTCAGAGCTAAACTGACGATACAAAATGATAACAGAGTTAATCTTTCACTTTCTCATCATTATTATCATTATCACTACCATCATTATTATCATCATCACCACCATCATTATTATCATCATAATCACTACCATTATTATCATCATCACCACCATCATTATTATCATCATCACCACCATCATTATTATCATCATCACCACCATCATTATTATCATCATCACCACCATCATTATTATCATCATCACCACCATCATTATTATCATCATCACCACCATCATTATTATCATCATCACCACCATCATTATCATCATCATCATTATTATCATCACCACCATCATTATTATCATCATCACCACCATCATTATTATCATCATCACCACCATCATTATTATCATCATCACCACCATCATTATTATCATCATCACCACCATCATTATTATCACCATCACCACCATCATTATTATCATCATCACCACCATCATTATTATCACTCTAAGGAGAATAAACTTTCATCAATTTATTTCACATCATGCCTTCTAGTCCTGTACCATCCGTTTAAAACCTTTTAATCTTATTTATTACTTTCGTGTTTGTCTCCAGCGTTCTTCTCTATGTGTGCTTTAACTATCACCATCTATCTATGTGGGGAATTGTCGAGCAACTACTGCCTTGTAATGCTATTAATAGATTTCTTCAGTGTGTATCCTAGTTAACGTCAGCCTCGTCATGTGGCACCTTTTTCCACTGCCACCTGTCTGGTTCTTTTCTCAGTAATGTATCTGTATAAACCTGTCTGGTTCTTGTCTCAGCAATATGTCTGTATAAACCTGTCTCGTTCTCGTCTCTGTAATGTGTCTGTATAAAACTGTCAGGTTCTTGTTTCAGTAATGTGTCTGTATAGGATTGTCTAGTTCTTGTCTCAGTAATATGTCTGTATAAACATGTCTGGTTCTTGTCTCAGCAATGTGTTTGTATAGACCTGTCTAGTTCTTGTCTCAGTAATGTGTCTGTATAAACCTGTCTGGTTCTTGTCTCAGCAATGTGTTTGTATAGACCTGTCTGGTTTTTGTCTCAGTAATGTGTCTGTATAAACCTGTCTGGTTCTTGTCTAAGGAATGTGTCTGTATAGGCTTGTCTAGTTCTTGTCTCAGTAATGTGTCTGTATAAACGTGTATGGTTCTTGTCTCAGTAATGTGTCTTTATAGGCTTGTCTAGTTCTTGTCTCAGTAATGTGTCTGTATAAACTTGTCTAGTGTTTGTCTCAGTAATGTGTCTGTATAAACTTGTCTGGTTCTTGTCTAAGTAATGTGTCTGAATAAACCTGTCTGGGTCTTGTCTCAGCAATGTTTCTGTATAAATCTGTCTGGTTCTTGTCTCAGTCATGTGTCTGTATTAACCTTTCTGGTTCTTGCCTCAGTAATGTGTCTATATAAAGCTGTTTTGTTCTCGTCTCTGTAATATGTCTGTATAAACCTGTCTGGTTCTTGTCTAAGGAATGTGTCTGTATAGGTTTGTCTAGTTCTTGTCTCAGTAATGTGTCTGTATAAAATTGTCTGGTTCTTGTCTCAGTAATGTGTCTGAATAAACCTGTCTGGGTCTTGTCTCAGCAATGTTTCTGTATAAATCTGTCTGGTTCTTGTCTCAGTCATGTGTCTGTATTAACCTTTCTGGTTCTTGCCTCAGTAATGGGTCTATATAAGGTTGTCTTGTTCTTGTCTTAGTAATGGGTCTATATAAACTTGTCTAGTTCGTGTCTCAGTAATGTGTCTGTATAAACTTGTCTAGTTCTTGTCTCAGTAATGTGTCTGTATTAATCTTTCTGGTTCTTGCCTCAGTAATGGGTCTATATAAACTTGTCTAGTTCGTGTCTCAGTAATGTGTCTGTATAAACTTGTCTAGTTCTTGTCTCAGTAATGTGTCTGTATAAACTTGTCTAGTTCTTGTCTCAGTAATGTGTCTGTATAAACTTGTCTAGTTCTTGTCTCAGTAATGTGTCTGTATAAACTTGTCTAGTTCGTGTCTCAGTAATGTGTCTGTATAAACTTGTCTAGTTCGTGTCTCAGTAATGTGTCTGTATAAACTTGTCTAGTTCGTGTCTCAGTAATGTGTCTGGGTACTCGCTATTCTGTGTTCGTCCTCGCTGAGTTCTTTCTAGTCTTTGTGTCCTTCCTACCTATGTTCTATCTATTCTCTGCATTCCCTCCATTTTTTTATGTTCTTTCTGTCTGGTACTATGGCGTCTTCCTAAATTATTTGCGAATTTTCTATGTACAGTTTCTTAGCGCTGTCGTGATTCGAAGAAATTTCTGTCACTTTTAGCCGATTGGTCTGCCCTGTCTTAATCTCTAATTTTAGTCTACGCCCTCTTTTCTGTCTTATAAAAGGTGGAAACGTGTAGTGGTTTTTCTTCTAGCAGAGAAAATATCGTACTTCCCAGGATTATTTACCAGAAGGAGTGGCCGTTTCATCGCGAAACTGGGGGCCTAACCTCTTTAGTTAGATGTTCTTGGCATTGAGAAAGTGTGCAGGTGTTGGTGGTTTGGATTGAGACGTTTTGCCTGAGAGATTGAGTGAAGTCTTGTGTTATTTTTCTGTGGTTGTGATATTGATACATTCCCTAGCCCATCAGAGCTAGTGAAGCAATGCTCACTCTCAGTGGACTGTCTACATTTTCTCTATTCCTTCTCTCAATGCTGTCTTTCAATTATCTCCCAATGCTGTCTCTCAATTATCACCCAATTCTGTCTCTCAATTATCTTCCAATGCTGTCACTCAATTATCTCCCAAAGCTGTCTCTCAATTATCTCCCAACGCTGTCTCTCACTTATCTCCCAATGCTGTCTTTCAATTATCCCCCAATGCTGTCTCTCAATTTTCTCCCAATGCTGTCTCTCAATTATCTCCCAATGCTGTCTCTCAATTATCTCCCAATGCTGTCTCTCAATTATCTTGCAATGCTGTCTTTCAATTATATCACAATGCTGTCTTTCAATTATCTCCCAGTTCTGTCTCTCAATTATCTACCAATGCTGTCTCTCAATTATCTCCCAATGCTGTCTCTCAATTATCTCACAATGCTGTCTCTCAATTATCTCACAATGCTGTCTCTCAATTATCTCCCAATGCTGTCCCTCAATTATGCCATATGCTGTCTCTAAATTATCTCCCAATGCTGTCTCTCAATTATCTCCCAATGCTGTCTCTCAATTATCTCCCAATGCTGTCTCTCAATTATCTCCCAATGCTGTCTCTCAATTATCTCCCAATGCTGTCTTTCAAGTATCTCCCAATGCTGTCTCTCAATTATCTCCCAATGCTGTCTCTCAATTATCTCCCAATGCTGTCACTGCCAGAACTCTCTTCGTGCTGCCTCTATCTTTGTTCTGTCTCGATGTTCTCTATTGGTCATTTGACTTCTTGCTCAACGCTCTTTTCTTTTTTCTCATCCTCTCTCTCTCTCTCTCTCTCTCTCTCTCTCTCTCTCTCTCTCTCTCTCTCTCTCTCTCTCTCTCTCTCTCTCTCTCTCTCTCTCTCTCATTTCTCTCTCATGTATTTTTTTCAGTTTTATCTCTCAGTACACTCTTTCAATGATCTTTTCAGTGCTTTCTTTCTGCGAGTTTTGTGCCCTTTCTATGTGCTCTGACTTGCTAGCTATATGCCCTTTCTATGTGCTCTGACTTGCTAGCTATATGCCCTTTCTATGTGCTCTGACTTGCTAGCTATATGCCCTTTCTATGTGCTCTGACTTGCTAGCTATATGCCATTTCTATGTGCTCTGACTTGCTAGCTATATGCCCTTTCTATGTGCTCTGACTTTCTAGCTATATGCCCTTTCTATGTGCTCTGACTTGCTAGCTATATGTCCTTTCTTTGTGCTCTGACTTGCTAGCTATATGCTCTTTCTATATGCTCTGAATTGCTAGCTATATGCCCTTTCTATGTGCTCTGAATTGCTAGCTATATGCCCTTTCTATGTGTTCTGACGTGCAAGCTATATGCCCTTTCTATGTATTCTGGCGTGCAAGCTATATGCCCTTTCTATGTGCTCTGACTTGCTAGCTCTATGCTCTCTCTCTCTATGACACTTTTTTTTGCTTTCCGTGCTATCTCTTTGATCTATGTCTATCTCTTTGATCTATGTCTATCTCGACGCTCTCTCTACGTGTCGTCTTTGCTCTCTGTCTATCTCGACACTCTCTCTCTCTCTCTCTACGTGTCGTGTTTGCTCTCTATCTATCTCGACGCTCTCTCTCTCTCTCTCTCTACGTGTCGTGTTTGCTCTCTGTCTATCTCGACGCTCTCTCTCTCTCTCTACGTGTCGTGTTTGCTCTCTGTCTATCTCGACGCTCGCTCTCTCTCTCTCTCTCTCTCTTATTCTCTCTACGTGTCGTGTTTGCTCTCTACGAACTCTTCCAGAGCGCAACTATTTTCTCTCAAAGAGAGGCCAGTTCTAAAGTGACTGCTCTCAAGTAAACAATTTACAAATTTCCTGTCCATAATTTTATTTTAAAGTTTACAATTGACCACCAGCCGCCTATTTTACTCCCGTGCTCTGTACACCCCTTTTAATAATCGCCCTGACCTTGAGGTATCCTTCAAGAACACCGAGGATTCATGTCCTCAGTGGCACACCCCTTCACCTCATCTTCTGCATTTGTCTCTCTCCCCTTTCCCTCAAATTATTTCCCTCCCTTACCCAAGGTCCTACCTGGCCAAACGACATTCCCACCTGTCATGTGTGACTATCCTCCATCCCTCCATGCACCTTGCCTTCAACCCTTCCTTGAGGTAAGTATTTAAATTTCACCTGAGAATTTCAAAATTTGCCACAAGAGGTCTATATTTCTATTTTCGAAGACCTTCTGCGTGCCGCTTGTACTCAGCGGGAGGGAATGAGAGAGACCTTACCTGACAACTCTAGGAGACAGGTGAGACATAGGACAGAACAACAGCTCCTACTCGACCATTTCACATCAGCAGGTAACTCACGTATCCCGTGAGTGTGTTTGTGGCTAGATTCTACAGACTACCTTCAGCTCGTCTGTAGTAGCTAGATTCTATAGACCATCGCTAGGAGCTGTGCCGTATTTCTGTGAAGGTCGACGGTAATTCAGTTCAAGATATCACAATCTAGAAGTATTCATGTGATTTCTTATACTTTACATATTTCCTTATTTAAGAAGATTTGTTTGGCTGTTAATTTTTTACCAGAAAATTATTTAGAGTCGACATATTCTGATACTAACCTCTTCTAAGAAGTAAAAGCTCAGGTTGGTAGCAAAAAAAGCCTTATTTGTGACTTCAATAATATTGAGCCGGTTCGGCTGATGGTACTGCTGATTTCGCAACAAACGTCCACAAAAAGAAATTTAAATAAAACATTTATAAATGTAAACTTGACAAGTCGCCGTGATTATCAGCACCACGACCGTGACCAGCAACTCCATGAAATCAAAAGAGTCCACCTGCAGGCGAGATTCTCAAACTGACAAGAATTGCCTGGCATCTCTCATGTTGTGGAAGATATTATGATTCAACTTCCGAGAACTTTGAACTGCCACTAATTTACTTAGGTGTAGACAGCCAATTTTGTTTTATTCAAGACCTGGCTAACTTTATGACGTCATTCATCTTGTCCACGACACTGAAATACTTTCACAACATGGTTACCATAAAAGTATGTACATTTTTTCTGCTGTTGTCAATGGTGACGATGTCGTCTGCCAGGGTCAAGCTGGTTAACCACGGTTATGAGGGAGTGATCGTCGCCATTAATCCCGACATCTCGGAGAACTACGCCATCCTACGTCGTCTGGAGGTAAGCTTCTCGTTTGATTGTATCTAGACTTTAGTTTATAGTGCTAAATTGTGAGCTTTCTTAGTGAGCTTGTAAACGCTAAACTGTGAGATTTATCCGTGAGTTTATAGTGCTATTCTGTCAGGACGTTTAAGACGCTAAATTGTGGGCTTTCTCAGAGAATTTATAGCGCTACGCTGTGGGCTTAATGAGGAAGTCTATAACTGTAAACGGAAGGCTTCCTCTATGAGTTTATAGCGCTAAATTGTTGGACATTCTCAGGGCATTCATCGCGCTTATCTGGTCTGGTTTCTCAATGAGTTTAATAGTTCTATTTTAAACTGTGGTATTTGTGACGGAGTTTATAGCGCCAAACTGTGAGATTTCCCAACGCTCTCACGACACTAAGCTTGGGCTTTCTAAGGCAGTTTGTCTTGAAAAATTGTTTGCTTTCTCAGTGATTTACAACACTAAATTTGGTCTGTCTTATTTTTATGGCGTTAAACTCTGGGCTTTCAAGATGAGTTTATAGATCCAAAGTGTGGGCTTTCTTGGTAAGTTTATGGTGCTAAACTTAAGCTTCCTCTTTCATTTTATAGCACTAAGACTGGGCTTTCAGCTATAACACTAAAACTCAGGGTTTTTCTAAACGCACACACATCACTCAGCTTCGGACTTTAATACTCAGCAATGGGCTTTTTAAGTGAGTTTATACCACTCAGCCGTGGGCTGTATAGGTGAGTTAGTACCACTGCAATGTAGGCTTCTAAGTGAGCTTGTATTATGCAGATGTATCTTTCTGTAACCGCGCCATCTTGTCATCCCCATTGTCTCCGTGGTTCACTGCCTTTTTACCACAACATCTTCAAGAAGAAGATATATTACTAGGCCACAATAAAGCCTAGAAATAGTTGTGTGTTATATTTGTGTTTTTGCTTCTACTAGAGCATTCATCGCGTGTGTTATTTAAGTGGCCCAATTAATACGCGCCGCGCACTAAGTTGAGTGATTAGCCCTAGGGCCTATATAAAGAAAGAGTAAGCGTGCGAAAGACCCTTATTTGCAAGAGCAGCCCAGAGTAAGAAACCAGAGTCGATCTGTAAATGCCTTGAACACGATTAGCAACTGAGCACTGGCTGGGTGTTTTGTTTGTTGGTTTATTTATTTAATGTTTGCTTTGTTTGCGCTTTATCACTGACTGGGTTGTATGAATAAATACAGCCCCTGCCTTAGAATCAAGAGTTTTATTGTTGATCGGGTCGGTTGCGAGTGTGCAAGAAAGTGATCACTTATCACAACATCATCATCATCATCTCGCCCACCCTATCACATTTCTAAATGAATATATAACACTCACATTACTGTCTAAGTGAGTTTGTGTAATGCAGCGGTGGAATTACCAAGTGATTATATAAAATTCTATAGTGGGTTTCTGATGTGAGTTTGTTTACTCAACAGCAAGCTTTCCAAGTGAGTTTGTTCTCACTTCTTCTTCTTCTTCCTCTTCTTCTTCGTTCACCCTCAGATGTCAACTTGAATAAGTTCAAAGAAAGCAGGGGTCAGCCTGAGGCTGTTGATATCTCCGTAGATTTTCTCCAGGAATGGTACTGGTGATGGCCATATGCGTTTTCTCTGTTCCTCATATGTTGGGCACCTTTGAAGCAGATTTTCGGCAGTCATTTTGTCAGTGCCACAGTCACACTCATCAGTAGTACCTAACTTTAATTTGTTGAATAGATGGTATCTCAATCTGTTATGACCTGTGCGAAGTCTGAAGATTACCACTTGTTCTCTTCTGCTGAACTGGTAATATGGATCATTTTTTGTGTGGCCTGGATGCTCTTCTTCCCACTTGTGCCTGTATCTGCGCTTGATAAAACTCTTGACCTCCTCTTAAGTTATGTTTGTGTCAAGTTGAGGAAGCTTTCCCCCTTCCTTTGCCAATCTATCAGCCTCTTTATTTCCAGGGATGTTGCAGTGAGAAGGGATCCACTGTATCACGACTCTTTTGTATTGCTGACATAGTCTGTGAAGTGTTACTCTTAGGTCATCCAGTTCAGCATTACTTTGACTTTTCAGCGTTGTAATCACTGACAGCGCATCTGAGAAGATAGCTACTGGTCTCTCTGAGCTTTCTTCTGTCATTAGTAGTTTGTTCACACAACTGTCTATATGTCTAAACAGTGGTTTTTCTGTATGTCTAAACGGTGGTTTTTTCTGTATGTCTAAACAGTGGTTTTTCTTTATGTCTAATCAATGGTTATTCTGTATGTCTAAACAGTGGTTTTTCTGTATGTCTAAACAGTGGTTTTTCTATATGTCTAAACAGTGGAATAATTGTGATAGTCAACAATGGATTTTCTGATTGTCTTAGTGAGCGGGATAATGCTCAACAGCGGATTGATTAAATCAAATGAGAATCGTATCCCTCTTCTGACAAACTACCTTGTTGTTAGCTCCAATGATCTTTGAGCTTGGTTACTCATAGTCCACGACTCACTTCCGTACAATAAAATTGGTTCGATGTAACACTTCACGACTCTTTTTCCTATCTTCAGTATTATTTTATTTATCATCAGATAATCATGTTATGTCACGTGATCAGAGATAATACACCTGACATAGTTTGGTCGCTTAAGAAGATTACACGACTGCCAGAGATTTGCTTTCGAATATAGTACTAGGCAGAACAAGACAGGTAAGATAGAAACAGACATAGATAAACAACACAAGAATAGATCAACATCTACCTGTAGCAGAACTAAACAACAAGAGACAAAAGTGACGATTACTTGCTAAGAACTAGTCGTCTAAGGCGTCCCAGTAACCAGGTATTATGGGACAGGTGAAATCAAGTTTATCAAAGAAATTAAAACATTGTACTTCTTGGGTTGTTCAATGTTCTTTTTAAAAAGTAACATGATTATTGGTTGTTTTTATCGCTTTACATACGAGACTATATGTGTGCTTTTTCACTACTTACAGTCCTCCTCCTCCCCCCTTACTCCGACTCTCTCTTAAGCCATTTGCTGGCCGGCTGCACGATAACCACGCCCTATTTGAACACTTGTACTTTCGATACTGTAGCTATCACGGTCGATGGTTCTAGTTGTCTGGAGGATTTAAACTTTGACAAAGTAAAAATTGTGAAATGATCGGCTTTATCGCCCGTCTGTCACCGTGATGTATTCTGCAGATTGGTATATCTCGTGTAACCGTGGTGTATCAGTCCACGTGTAGACTCAGTATATCTCATGTGTCCGTCTATGTCAATTGTAGACTCATATAGTATCTCGTGTGTCCTTCAACGTCAAGTGTTTATGTATACTGTAAGTGTAGACTCAAAATCTTCGTGTTTACGTCTACGTAAAGTGTAGACTCATATATCTTCTTGTTTACGTCTACGTCAAGTGTAGACTCATAAATCTTCGTATTTACGTCTACGTCAAGTGTAGACTCATACATCTTCGTGTTTACGTCTACGCTACATGAAGACTCATATCGTGAGAACTCCGCCATATTTTATTTGTGCAGTCTACCAAAATGAAAAGTCCAAACACCACATTTAATTCTAGATCTCTTCTTGCAGCTACTTCTCTTTTTTTTAATGTGTTTATTTATTTTGGGTTAGCTCTACAAGGAGCATAGGCATGTAACCATATGTTTCTATTTTGGGTCACCTTTTCTGCTCTGCCCACGCGATCCCTGCTGTCTTGGCTTCCTCTGCCACCTCTTGTTTCCAGAATGGCATGTCCAGTTAAACTGCTTGATTGCTGTCTGCGGCTGCGTCCTGTCTCCAGTTTCTTTCTGTCCTGGTTTTGTCTGGTTGTATTAGTTCATGTTGCTATGTCTGGATGTATTAGTTCATGTTGCTATGTCTGGATGTATTAGTTCATGTTGCTATGTCTGGATGTATTAGTTCTTGTTGCTATGTCTGGTTGTATTAGTTCTTGTTGCTATGTCTGGATGTATTAGTTCTTGTTGCTATGTCTGGTTGTATTAGTTCTTGTTGCCATGTCTGGTTGTATTAGTTCTTGTTGCTATGTCTGGTTGTATTAGTTCTTGTTGCTATGTCTGGATTTATTAGTTCATGTTGCTATGTCTGGATGTATTAGTTCTTGTTGCTATGTCTGGATGTATTAGTTCTTGTTGCTATGTCTGGATGTATTAGTTCTTGTTGCTATGTCTGGTTGTATTAGTTCTTGTTGCTATGTATTAGTTCTGTTGCTATGTCTGGTTGTATTAGTTCTTGTTGCTATGTCTGGATGTATTAGTTCATGTTGCTATGTCTGGATGTATTAGTTCTTGTTGCTATGTCTGGTTGTATTAGTTCTTGTTGCTATGTCTGGTTGTATTAGTTAATGTTGCTATGTCTGGATGTATTAGTTCTTGTTGCTATGTCTGGATGTATTAGTTCTTGTTGCTATGTCTGGATGTATTAGTTCTTGTTGCTATGTCTGGATGTATTAGTTCTTGTTGCTATGTCTGGTTGTATTAGTTCTTGTTGCTATGTCTGGTTGTATTAGTTCTTGTTGCTATGTCTGGATGTATTAGTTCTTGTTGCTATGTCTGGATGTATTAGTTCTTGTTGCTATGTCTGGTTGTATTCTTGTTGCTATGTCTGGATGTATTAGTTCTTGCTGCTATGTCTGGTTGTATTAGTTAATGTTGCTATGTCTGGATGTATTAGTTCTTGTTGCTATGTCTGGATGTATTAGTTCTTGTTGCTATGTCTGGATAAATTAGTTCTTGTTGCTATGTCTGGTTGTATTAGTTCTGGTTGCTATGTCTGGTTGTATTAGTTCTGGTTGCTATGTCTGGTTGTATTAGTTCATGTTGCTATGTCTGGTTGTATTCGTTCTTGTTGCTATGTCTGGTTGTATTAGTTCTTGTTGCTATGTCTGGTTGTATTAGTTCTTGTTGCTATGTCTGGATGTATTAGTTCTTGTTGCTATGTCTGGTTGTATTAGTTCTGGTTGCTATGTCTGGATGTATTAGTTCTGGTTGCTATGTCTGGATGTATTAGTTCATGTTGCTATGTCTGGATGTATTAGTTCTGGTTGCTATGTCTGTTTGTATTAGTTCTGGTTGCTATGTCTGGTTGTATTAGTTCTTGTTGCTATGTCTGGTTGTATTAGTTCTTGCTGCTATGTCTGGATGTATTAGTTCTTGTTGCTATGTCTGGATGTATTAGTTCTTGTTGCTATGTCTGGATGTATTAGTTCTTGTTGCTATGTCTGGATGTATTAGTCCTTGTTGCTATATCTGGTTGTATTAGTTCTTGTTGCTATGTCTGGTTGTATTAGTTCTTGTTGCTATGTCTGGATGTATTAGTTCTTGTTGCTATGTCTGGTTGTATTAGTTCTTGTTGCTATGTCTGGATGTATTCGTTCTTGTTGCTATGTCTGGTTGTATTAGTTCGTGATGCTATGTCTGGATGTATTAGTTCGTGATGCTATGTCTGGATGTACTAGTTCTTGTTGCTATGTCTGGTTGTATTAGTTCTTGTTGCTATGTCTGGTTGTATTAGTTCTTGTTGCTATGTCTGGTTGTATTAGTTCTTGCTGCTATGTCTGGATGTATTAGTTCTTGTTGCTATGTCTGGATGTATTAGTTCTTGTTGCTATGTCTGGTTGTATTAGTTCTTGTTGCTAGGTCTGGATGTATTAGTTCTTGTTGCTAGGTCTGGATGTATTAGTTGTAGTTGCTATGTCTGGTTGTATTAGTTCTTGTTGCTATGTCTGGTTGTATTAGTTCTTGTTGCTATGTCTGGATGTATTAGTTCTTGTTGCCATGTCTGGATGTATTAGTTCTTGTTGCCATGTCTGGATGTATTAGTTCTTGTTGCCATGTCTGGATGTATTAGTTCTTGTTGCCATGTCTGGATGTATTAGTTCTTGTTGCCATGTCTGGATGTATTAGTTCTTGTTGCCATGTCTGGACGTATTAGTTCTTGTTGCTATGTCTGGACGTATTAGTTCTTGTTGCTATGTCTGGATGTATTAGTTCTTGTTGCTATGTCTGGATGTATTAGTTCTTGTTGCTATGTCTGGATGTATTAGTTCTTGTTGCTATGTCTGGTTGTATTAGTTCTTGTTGCTATGTCTGGTTGTATTAGTTCTTGTTGCTATGTCTGGATGTATTAGTTCTTGTTGCTATGTCTGAATGTATTAGTTCTTGTTGCTATGTCTGGATGTATTAGTTCTTGTTGCCATGTCTGGATGTATTAGTTCTTGTTGCCATGTCTGGATGTATTAGTTCTTGTTGACATGTCTGGATGTATTAGTTCTTGTTGCTATGTCTGGTTGTATTAGTTCTTGTTGCTATGTCTGGTTGTATTAGTTCTTGTTGCTATGTCTGGTTGTATTAGTTCTTGTTGCTATGTCTGGTTGTATTAGTTCTTGTTGCTATGTCTGGATGTATTAGTTCTTGTTGCTATGTCTGGTTGTATTAGTTCTTGTTGCTATGTCTGGTTGTATTAGTTCTTGTTGCTATGTCTGGTTGTATTAGTTCTTGTTGCTATGTCTGGATGTATTAGTTCTTGTTGCTATGTCTGGATGTATTAGTTCTTGTTGCTATGTCTGGATGTATTAGTTCTTGTTGCTATGTCTGGTTGTATTAGTTCTTGTTGCTATGTCTGGTTGTATTAGTTCTTGTTGCTATGTCTGGTTGTATTAGTTCTTGTTGCTATGTCTGGATGTATTAGTTCTTGTTGCTATGTCTGGATGTATTAGTTCTTGTTGCTATGTCTGGTTGTATTAGTTCTTGTTGCTATGTCTGGATGTATTAGTTCTTGTTGCTATGTCTGGTTGTATTAGTTCTTGTTGCTATGTCTGGTTGTATTAGTTCTTGTTGCTATGTCTGGATGTATTAGTTCTTGTTGCTATGTCTGTTTGTATTAGTTCTTGTTGCTATGTCTAGTTGTATTAGTTCTTGTTGCTATGTCTGTATGTATTAGTTCTTGTTGCTATGTCTGGATGTATTAGTTCTTGTTGCTATGTCTGGATGTATTAGTTCTTGTTGCTATGTCTGGATGTATTAGTTCTTGCTGCTATGTCTGGTTGTATTAGTTCTTGTTGCTATGTCTGGATGTATTAGTTCTTGTTGCTATGTCTGGATGTATTAGTTCTTGCTGCTATGTCTGGTTGTATTAGTTCGTGTTGCTATGTCTGGTTGTATTAGTTCGTGTTGCTATGTCTGGATGTATTAGTTCTTGTTGCTATGTCTGGATGTATTAGTTCTTGTTGATATGTCTGGATGTATTAGTTCTTGTTGCTATGTCTGGATGTATTAGTTCTTGTTGCTATGTCTGGATGTATTAGTTCTTGTTGCTATGTCTGGTTGTATTAGTTCTTGTTGCTATGTCTGGATGTATTAGTTCTTGTTGCTATGTCTGGATGTATTAGTTCTTGTTGCTATGTCTGGATGTATTAGTTCTTGTTGCTATGTCTGGATGTATTAGTTCTTGTTGCTATGTCTGGATGTATTAGTTCTTGTTGCTATGTCTGGATGTATTAGTTCATGTTGCTATGTCTGGTTGTATTAGTTCTTGTTGCTATGTCTGGATGTATTAGTTCATGTTGCTATGTCAGGATGTATTAGTTCATGTTGCTATGTCTGGTTGTATTAGTTCTTGTTGCTATGTCTGGATGTATTAGTTCTTGTTGCTATGTCCGGATGTATTAGTTCTTGTTGCTATGTCTGGATGTATTAGTTCTAGTTGCTATGTCTGGATGTATTAGTTCTTGTTGCTATGTCTGGATGTATTAGTTCTTGTTGCTATGTCTGGATGTATTAGTTCTTGTTGCTATGTCTGGATGTATTAGTTCTTGCTGCTATGTCTGGTTGTATTAGTTCTTGTTGCTATGTCTGGATGTATTAGTTCTTGTTGCTATGTCTGGATGTATTAGTTCTTGCTGCTATGTCTGGTTGTATTAGTTCGTGTTGCTATGTCTGGTTGTATTAGTTCGTGTTGCTATGTCTGGATGTATTAGTTCTTGTTGCTATGTCTGGATGTATTAGTTCTTGTTGATATGTCTGGATGTATTAGTTCTTGTTGCTATGTCTGGATGTATTAGTTCTTGTTGCTATGTCTGGATGTATTAGTTCTTGTTGCTATGTCTGGTTGTATTAGTTCTTGTTGCTATGTCTGGTTGTATTAGTTCTTGTTGCTATGTCTGGATGTATTAGTTCTTGTTGCTATGTCTGGATGTATTAGTTCATGTTGCTATGTCTGGTTGTATTAGTTCTTGTTGCTATGTCTGGATGTATTAGTTCTTGTTGCTATGTCCGGATGTATTAGTTCTTGTTGCTATGTCTGGATGTATTAGTTCTTGTTGCTATGTCTGGATGTATTAGTTCTTGTTGCTATGTCTGGATGTATTAGTTCTTGTTGCTATGTCTGGATGTATTAGTTCTTGTTGCTATGTCTGGTTGTATTAGTTCTTGTTGCTATGTCTGGATGTATTAGTTCATGTTGCTATGTCTGGTTGTATTAGTTCTTGTTGCTATGTCTGGATATATTAGTTCTTGTTGCTATGTCTGGATGTATTAGTTCTTGTTGCTATGTCTGGATGTATTAGTTCTTGTTGCTATGTCTGGATGTATTAGTTCTTGTTGCTATGTCTGGATGTATTAGTTCTTGTTGCTATGTCTGGATGTATTAGTTCTTGTTGCTATGTCTGGATGTATTAGTTCTTGCTGCTAAGCGACAATTTTAAAAAAATCCAAAAAGATATATTTGGAAGCAGTTTCGACGTGTCCATATATTTTCCTGGTGAAGATATGCAAACGTAAATATGTCAGCCGAAACAAAACAAAAATCCGGTTTTGTGTAATAGCTGACAGCAGATGTATATTTTATATCTTTGTGTGTGTTTGGGGTATTTGTGTACGTGCATGCATGTTTAATTGTATATATATATATATATGTGTGTGTGTGTGTGTCCGTATGTTTGTATTTGTTTATTTTTATGTATGTATGTTTGTATGTATGTTAAATGCATGTACCAAATTTCAAACCCTATACCAACAAAGGTACAATAGAGTTGTAGACATTGTTTATGAGAAAGTGAAGTCCTCAAACAGTAATAATAGTCACATAATAATAAATAAAGTAAAAATGGTGACATAACAATAAATAAAGTAATAATAATGACATAACAATAAATAAAGTAATAATAGTGACATAACAATAAATAAAGTAATAATGGTGACATAACAATAAATTAAGTAATAATGGTGACATAACAATAAATAAAGTAATAATAGTGACATAACAATAAATAAAGTAATAATAGTGACATAACAATAAATAAAGTAATAATAGTGACATAAAAATAAATAAAGTAATAATAGTGACATAACAATAAATAAAGTAATAATACTGACATAACAATAAATAAAGTAATAATAGTGACATAACAATAAATAAAGTAATAATAGTTGAACCATCTCTTGTCGGCAGCAGTAATATTTCATTTAAATCACGTGCCGTAAAACCTGATTTAACAATAATCAATCAACAGAGCAAAACAGTTTTTATAGTAGAAGTAGCAGTACCATATGATGCACATTTAGATAAATGTAACCAATATAAATTTGATAAATACTATTCCCTGACTGCGGAAATTAACAAGTTAGGCTATTCTACACATGTGTGTCACGGATTTGCCTCCCCTGCTTTGCAGCGGTGGTCCAACAATGGCCAATAATCAAGAGTATCTAATACGGGTCTTCAAAGGTGTCTATCTTCACACAAGATTACTCTTGGCAGAGATGTAGATAGAAGGATAATGACGCTTCTATCTCAAGGGTGTTTCATAAGATATTTCAGAAGTCAAGAACAATGCTGCTTTGGGCAGGGCAATAGTTAACATATCTGATCCGCCGCCTTTTATGAAGAATTAAACAATATTAACTTCAGCTCATTCTACCCCCCACCCTGATTTACTCAGTGGAATTCTTATTATTGTGGTATAGCTCTGTTTAGAGTGTATTTAGTAAATTGACTGAGACAAACATGCAGTACATTAAAAATGATTAAATCGACGTTAAATTTGTATATTTACAAATAACAAATTTAATAATCAACTAAGTTTTAACAGTTAAAAAAATTGAATAATATTTTTCTGAGAATACTCACCATCGTGTGATGGTATGGTGTTTTATGTAAGAAGTCACTTGGTACCTTTTAGGTTTGACTTAGCTGCAAATGGTAGTTGCTGCTCTCGCTGGGTTTTTGGGTTCTGTGCAGATAAGTCACTGGAATTCTCGCGTCTCTGGTCAAGATTAAAGTCGCAGCACGTTCCAAGCAAGATCAGAGAGTAACAGCTGTCACGGATTGCCTCCCCTGCTTTGCAGTAGTAATCTAACAGTGGCCAACACTCATGAGTATCTACTATGGGCCTTCAAGGGTAAATTAATATTAGACAAACATAAAGGTATGTTTTCAGGCACTCGTAAGAAATAAAGAAGTAGAACACTTGGACAACAGAAAAACAACAGACGTGAGTGGCTTACCCAGGGTTCGAACCCCGTACCTTCCGTACGACAACTCCGCCTAGCTATCAAGCGAATCACACTGACCCCACGGCCAGCTAGGCATCCCCAAAAAAGATGCTTTACTGGCCATCTATCAGTAAGAAACACAAGATAACACCGGAAGTATACAGTGGGCAACTCAGCCCCTTAATGACGCAATCACTTCTGTTGTTCCTCTATTAACAGTATGTGTCAGTCCAAACAAGACAAAGACCTTGATACTGGGTCCAGTAAATAGTAGAAGACTAAAGGACAATAGTATAGAACAGTGGGTAGGTTTCTGGTATTGTATGAACATAAATAACACATAAGGAAGGGAAACCCGAGGCCTGTAAACAGTAAATTAATATTAGACAAACATAAAGGTATGTTTTCAGGCACTCGTAAGAAATAAAGAAGTAGAACACTTGGACAACAGAAAAAAAACAACAGACGTGAGTGGCTTACCCAGGGTTCGAACCCCGTACCTTCCGTACGACAACTCCGCCTAGCTATCAAGCGAATCACACTGACCCCACGGCCAGCTAGGCATCCCCAAAAAAGATGCTTTACTGGCCATCTATCAGTAAGAAACACAAGATAACACCGGAAGTATACAGTGGGCAACTCAGCCCCTTAATGACGCAATCACTTCTGTTGTTCCTCTATTAACAGTATGTGTCAGTCCAAACAAGACAAAGACCTTGATACTGGGTCCAGTAAATAGTAGAAGACTAAAGGACAATAGTATAGAACAGTGGGTAGGTTTCTGGTATTGTATGAACATAAATAACACATAAGGAAGGGAAACCCGAGGCCTGTAAACAGTAAATTAATATTAGACAAACATAAAGGTATGTTTTCAGGCACTCGTAAGAAATAAAGAAGTAGAACACTTGGACAACAGAAAAACAACAGACGTGAGTGGCTTACCCAGGGTTCGAACCCCGTACCTTCCGTACGACAACTCCACCTAGCTATCAAGCGAATCACACTGACCCCACGGCCAGCTAGGCATCCCCAAAAAAGATGCTTTACTGGCCATCTATCAGTAAGAAACACAAGATAACACCGGAAGTATACAGTGGGCAACTCAGCCCCTTAATGACGCAATCACTTCTGTTTTTCCTCTATTAACAGTATGTGTCAGTCCAAACAAGACAAAGACCTTGATACTGGGTCCAGTAAATAGTAGAAGACTAAAGGACAATAGTATAGAACAGTGGGTAGGTTTCTGGTATTGTATGAACATAAATAACACATAAGGAAGGGAAACCCGAGGCCTGTAAACAGTAAATTAATATTAGACAAACATAAAGGTATGTTTTCAGGCACTCGTAAGAAATAAAGAAGTAGAACACTTGGACAACAGAAAAACAACAGACGTGAGTGGCTTACCCAGGGTTCGAACCCCGTACCTTCCGTACGACAACTCCGCCTAGCTATCAAGCGAATCACACTGACCCCACGGCCAGCTAGGCATCCCCAAAAAAGATGCTTTACTGGCCATCTATCAGTAAGAAACACAAGATAACACCGGAAGTATACAGTGGGCAACTCAGCCCCTTAATGACGCAATCACTTCTGTTGTTCCTCTATTAACAGTATGTGTCAGTCCAAACAAGACAAAGACCTTGATACTGGGTCCAGTAAATAGTAGAAGACTTAAGGACAGTAGTATAGAACAGTGGGTAGGTTTCTGGTATTGTATGAACATAAATAACACATAAGGAAGGGAAACCCGAGGCCTGTAAACAGTAAATTAATATTAGACAAACATAAAGGTATGTTTTCAGGCACTCGTAAGAAATAAAGAAGTAGAACACTTGGACAACAGAAAAACAACAGACGTGAGTGGCTTACCCAGGGTTCGAACCCCGTACCTTCCGTACGACAACTCCGCCTAGCTATCAAGCGAATCACACTGACCCCACGGCCAGCTAGGCATCCCCAAAAAAGATGCTTTACTGGCCATCTATCAGTAAGAAACACAAGATAAGTGTTTTTGGGGATGCCTAGCTGGCCGTGGGGTCAGTGTGATTCGCTTGATAGCTAGGCGGAGTTGTCGTACGGAAGGTACGGGGTTCGAACCCTGGGTAAGCCACTCACGTCTGTTGTTTTTTCTGTTGTCCAAGTGTTCTACTTCTTTATTTCTTACGAGTGCCTGAAAACATACCTTTATGTTTGTCTAATATTAATTTACTGTTTACAGGCCTCGGGTTTCCCTTCCTTATGTGTTATTTATGTTCATACAATACCAGAAACCTACCCACTGTTCTATACTATTGTCCTTTAATAATAATAATAATAAATTCTTTAAGCACCAAACACGGCGCATAAGGCAGAAACCAGTGCTCTCCAGGTTGTTCGTTGTGACGCCACTCCTCTTAGCTCTTGCACATTATTTAGGCCCAACGTTCTTCCTTCTCTTATTATTGTTCTTCTGAGTGTTTCTTTTGGTCTTCCTTTTTTCCTCTTACCCTCAGGAACCCAAGTGAGCGCCTGTAGTGGTATTCTGTTGTTTTGCATTCGTAGGACATGACCGATATATGACCATCGTCTTTTCCTTATATAGTCGGAGACATATTTCTGCCTAGAGTCTTCTCTTATTTGTCGATTAGTCTTGAATTCTTTCCAACTGATGTTCATGAGTTTTCTAAGACATTTGTTCTCGAATGTATTCAGCTTGTTCTCCAATGATTTTGTTATTTTCCAACTCTCACAGCCGTATGTTAACACTGAGATAACATTTGAATTAAACAGACGAAGCTTGGTATGTATATTCAATGATCGTAATTTCCAAATGTTAGATAATCTATTGAAGGCGCTAGCTGCCAAAGCAATTGTAGTATGAATTTCTCTTGTTGTGTCACCATCCTGAGTCATTTTACTGCCTAAATAATTGAAACTTTCAACTTTCTGTAGTTTTTCCCCGTTCAAGATGATATCAAAGGTCTCGTTAGAAAAGTTCATAGCTTTAGTTTTAGAGGCATTTATTTGGAGACCTATTTTAACCGAGAGATGACACAAATTATTTATTGCTTCTTGGGATTGTCTTGGTGTTGAACTTAAGAATGCTACATCATCTGCGAAATCAATAGCTATTCCAAAAAGTAGTGGTGACATAATACAGCCTTGTTTAACCCCTGTTTCTACTGTAAACCATTCTGTATTCCCTTTATTTGTTCTAACACAACATCTTGCATTGTCATATAGCGCTTTGATTATATTCACATATTTTGTTGGAAAACCATAGATTGTAAGTATCTTCCACAATGATGGGCGGTGTAGACTATCAAAGGCTTTTTGAAAATCGACGAAGGTGATAATAAGTGGCGATTGCCTTTCTACTGATTCTTCTATAATTGTTCTTAGTGTGAATATTTGATCAATACATGATCGTTTCCACAGTGGGCTGATCACCTGCTTGCCAACCAATCTGATTACGGAAACAACGATAGATTGTTTGGTCTGTTTTTGTTCCACAAAGACGCCACTAGGCGTGGTGGAAACAGCGATAGATTGATCAATTTGTTGTTGCCCTAAGATAGTTTTTACTGTGAATTATACTGTTTGCAGGTGGCAATGGAAGAAGAAGAAGAAGAAGAACATGATCGTTTCGGCCTGAAACCCGCTTGTTCTTCTCTGATCTTTTCGTCAGCATGCAATTTAAGTCTTTCTAACATCATGCAACATAATAATTTTCCAGGTACTGATAATAGAGATATACCACGCCAGTTATTACAGTCTGATAGATCACCTTTCTTCGGTAACTTTACAATAATACTGTCTTTCCATTGGTGTGGTGGTTGTTCTTCTCTCCATACTTCATTTATAATATCTAAAATTCTCAAGAGGTTGTTGTCATTAACTGCTTTAATCATTTCCCCTGAAATTTCGTCAACTCCAGCAGCTTTAAAATTTTTTAATCTTTTAACGGCTTGTTTGATCTCGTCCAGCGTGAATTCATCGCAAGTTATTGGCAAGGTGGTTGTGAGTGTTTCATTATTAAAATCAGGTGTTACTGTTGGTGGTGGTCTGTTTAGCACCTCCATGAAGTGCTCAGCCCATCTCTTCATTTTTTCTTTTTCTGTTGGTATTGAATTCCCTAATTTACCTTTAACAGGTGTTTCCATAGCAGTAGGCTGGTGACATAGTTGTTTTGTAATTTGATAAAGGCACCTACTATTACCAGTTCTTGCAGCATTTTCAGCTTCTACGGCCAGTTCATTGATGAAATGTCTTTTATCTCTTCGAGTTTTTGTCTTCACTTCTTTATTTAACAAGTTATAAGATAGTTTGCAAGATTCAACTGCATTATGTGTACTTGCCGCTAGTAGTTTAAGTTTTGCTGTTTTCCTTTCTTGTATTTTATCCCAAGTATCTTCTCTCATCCATTTTTTCTTTTTATGTACTAGGTATCCGGTGGTCGCTACTGCTGCTTCTGTCATTGCTGTTCTCAGTTGTTCCCATTTAGTATCGATTGTCTTGGTGGTGATATCGTTGTCAATTTTGCCTAAAGCATCGAAATAGTTGTTCATTTTTGACATTATATTCCTCCTTTATATCATTTGATTGCAGTCTGTGTACATCTATTCTTCTATTTTTATTCTGTTGGTATAACTTCTTCAGTTTAATTCTCAGTTTAGCTATGCAGAGGTTATGATCGCTTCCGATCTCTGCACCTCTGTATGCTCTGACGTCTTGAACTGATGAGCGAAATTTAGCGCTTATGCAGAAGTGATCTATCTGGTTCTTAGTTCTGCCATCAGGTGAATTCCATGTTATCTTGTGGATATTCTTATGTGGAAAGATGGTGTCTGCCACAACGAGGTTTGATATTTCACAAAGTTCTAGAAGTCTTTCGCCATTTTGATTCATACAGCCTATTCCATGAGTACCGAGATATCTTTGTACTCCATCGTTGTTGTCACCTACTTTGGCGTTAAAATCACCCATGACTGCTATTATGTCATGCTTGGGTATTGTGTTGATGGTACTTAGAAGTGCTTCATAGAAGTCATCTTTTGTGGTATCAAGAGCGTCGTTAGTTGGTGCATAACATTGTACAATTGAGAGCTTGAAAAATCGTGTCTGAAATCTAGCTAATATTAGCCTCTCATTGATAGGTACCCAGCTGATAAGCGATGCTGCTGCTTTCTGTGTCATTAGGATGGCTACTCCCTCTGTGTGACGATTATCATTACTACCAGAGTATATAATTTGCTTTTTTTCTTCTGAAATATATTTTATGCCCGTCCCCCGCCATCTACACTCGCTGACACCCAATAAGTCCAACTTATAATTATCCATTTCTTTAATTACTTCTTCCAATTTTCCGTCTTGATACATAGTCCTTACATTCCAGTATCCAATTTTAAAAATCTCCTTAGCCCCCAAGATATTAGAGTGAGTCATGTTTACTGTCGAGCCTGGTTCTGTTTCGGTAACAATAGCTTGTTTTACGATAGTGAATTGTTAACTCACTGATCAACCCTCCGATCCAACCGACCGATTCGAGGGTTTCGAGGTCAGTTATAGGAAAATATCTACACCACTAGATACTCTGGTGTATCTTTTATTCTATAATTTAACATAACATGGTACTATCCATCGAAATACACACATTCCTGATGTTTTTCTTTCGGCGTCTAAGGTGAGAAACGAATTTCACCTCCATCTTGGAAGGGTAGATAACTCTCCTTTAGTCTTCTACTATTTACTGGACCCAGTATCAAGGTCTTTGTCTTGTTTGGACTGACACATACTGTTAATAGAGGAACAACAGAAGTGATTGCGTCATTAAGGGGCTGAGTTGCCCACTGTATACTTCCGGTGTTATCTTGTGTTTCTTACTGATAGATGGCCAGTAAAGCATCTTTTTTGGGGATGCCTAGCTGGCCGTGGGGTCAGTGTGATTCGCTTGATAGCTAGGCGGAGTTGTCGTACGGAAGGTACGGGGTTCGAACCCTGGGTAAGCCACTCACGTCTGTTGTTTTTCTGTTGTCCAAGTGTTCTACTTCTTTATTTCTTACGAGTGCCTGAAAACATACCTTTATGTTTGTCTAATATTAATTTACTGTTTACAGGCCTCGGGTTTCCCTTCCTTATGTGTTATTTGCCTTCAAGGGTGCCTACCTTCACACAAGATTACTCTTATCAGAGTGGTAAATAGAAAGATAATGACGCTTCTATCTCAAGCGAGTTTTCATAACATATTTCCAAAGTCAAGAACAATGCTGCACTGGCAGGGCAATTGTTAACTTTATATCGGTCCGCCACCTTTTATGAAGAATTAAGCAATTATTAATTTCAGCTCGTCAAGTCCCCACCCTGATTTACTCAGTGGAATTCTTATTATTAAGATATAGCTCGGTATAGAGTGTATTTAGTAAATTGACTGAGACAAACATGCAGTAAATTTAAAATGATTAAATCAGAGTTAAATTTGTATAGTTACATAAAACAAATTTAATAATCATTTAGATTTAACAAGGTTGTAGAAAATTTGAATAGTGATTTAACAGAAAGTTGTCATCACTGTTGTGATGGAATAAAAGTTTAAAAGCAGTTCACGTGCAGCTTTAACGTTTAACTTATCTGCCAATGGTAGGTTCTGCTCCCGCTGATGATTTGGTTCTTGGCAGACTGATCACGCTCGTCGATGGTCAAGGTTGTTAGGGCGCAGCACGTTCACAGAAATGTCAGGGAGTGTCTACGAAGTTGGTCCCTTGCCTTAAAAGCTCAGGCCACTGTTCCCTTCTTTATAAGAGATAGTACCCTCAACTGGTACCGCCAACAACTATGGTAAAAGAATAGAAACAAAACGCTGTCCTGAGTATTGCGTTTTCCATAATTATGGGTCCTCTTCTCTCTATTCCACCATTCCATCTACCTCAAAATTTACCCTCGATGAGAATTAAACTTAATCCCGCGAGAGAAAACTTCCTTTACATTTAAATTGAATAGTTTTATCTTTATTTTACATTTAAATGAAAAGGTTAATAGTATATTTAGAATATGTTTACATTTACATCTCCACTCATTACTATCTCAGCAGGGATGGTCAGGTAAACAGACAAGACGAATTATTACTGAAAGGAGTGTAAGAATGAATATACCAAATATCTGCTACATAGCAGAGAAAGAACGAGGTGCCGACCATGGAAAAGCACGTAAATAGTCAGTACAACAAATGTAACTGATTACTGCCGTAGTGAAAGAGAGATCGAGAAGGGGTTGCCCCAAATCCATTTCGTGACAACCGCAAAGCTGGTCCCGCGTCTCTAAAACCCTGTGATGATGGTGTCTAGTTCGACGTCAGGCCACTTCTACCCTCACTTTGTTCCAGAGATTAGTACCCTCAGCTGGTACCACCAACTAATATGGTAGAAGAATAGAAACGACTACCCTCTGAGTATTGAGTTTCCCGACACATACTTATGTGTCTCCATCTTCCTATTCCACCATCCTATCTAGATCAGAATTTACCCTCGATGAGAATTAAGCTTAATCCCTCGAGGGAAAACTTTCTTTACATTTAAATTGAATAGCTTTATATTTACTTCGCATTCAAATGAAAAGGTTAATAGTGTAGATAGAATTTGTTTACATTTACATCTACCCTGGTTGAAAAATGTTCACAATATAGATTGAATATGTTTTCAGTTACATCTATACTGGTTGAAAAGTGTTCACAATATAGATAACATATGTTTTAATTTACATCTACATTGGTTGACAAGCTTGAAAACTTTCATTATTTTTAAAGTGAATAAGGTTACATAGACATTAACACTGGTTTGTAAATGTAAATATTATAATTATAATGTACATCATTTCTTTCATCTTTCCCTCCTTGCTCCATATGGAACTTGGGACTATCTATGCTTTTTTAGTTCTATTTAAGAAACTAGCTAGAAAGCAGTCACCAGCCCTTGCAGTGGTGGTTCATGAAATCATCATTCTATACGCTGAGATTTCCAGCCTCAAATGACTTGGACATCCACTAGCAATTTTCACATATTAATATTCACATGGCAATATATACATATTAGTTAACATATTATTAATGAAAAATTTAGAATATAAAATGTACAACTTACGCCAATCTTGGCTCACAGACTGTTTGCTCAGAGAAATAAAGGCACTGGAATAGGCCTCTTACACGTGTTCTTAGGGGTCGTTACTTTAACAATAAATTCCCACTTCTACTCCGTGTTTTCAGTTTCCTCAGATCCCGATTTTCCTTATTAAAATGATAGTTTTCCTGGGCTGTTTAAGTCCGTCAAAATACTCCAACAAAAGTCCGGTTATATTGCCTGTCTTCCCTCTGGATTTGTGTGTTATAATGCTAAGCAGAGCGCCAATCGTTTCAAACAGGCGTGTTTTGTGGGGTAATTCAAAATTATTTCCGCCTGATATTTTGTGCGTGATGCAAAAGTTCACCTCTTCCATATATGGCAATAAAACATCCGATTGCCTTCTCTGCAATCCCTACAATTACAACATCTTACTTTCCTCTGAAACAGGTGGACAGGACATGATTATGTCATTCATGTCTGTCAAAAATGTGTCGCCCCCACGAGTATTCTCTTAATCCGTCGCTTGTGCACACAAAATCCGAATACGGTCGAGTAATTTTATCGCCCGTCATGGCTTGAACAAACACAACCATGCGAAAACTGACCAGGCCCATCTGGGTGTTACCTGCGCTAATCTTAGCAAAGCTGAGAAGCACAGAAATAATGTGATGACTTATTACCAGAAAGGAGTGTCAAACGATTTGACAATATCAAATATCTGCTTGATATGAGCAGAAAGAAATATGTGTCGACCCGGAAACTTCTCGTAATCAGTCCTCACTTCAATTGAAAATGAGTACTGCCGTAGTGGAGAAGGGAGCGAACCCCAAAATTCCGTGACAATGTTATCGTACTGATAATTGGTAGTTTAGGACGTGCATGCAAAGTGTGTGAGTGGATTAATGATGTCGCTGGGGTTGCGGAAATGTGAAGCAAAAGTTTTATGTAAATATGTCAGCATCAGTGCAATTATAGATTCTTACAGAATTTGGAAACTTCGATGTAAAAACACCCATTTTAAATTGCTGGGGATGTTCTTCACACTTTTGTTAAGTCTAATCTCAATTTTGCACTAACTAATATACCAAATTACTATTGTATTTGATGCTATATTTAGTATCTCACTCCACTACCTGTCAATGTATTTTATGGCAAACAAAGATTGGTCTACTTGAAAGGTATTCCACAGAAATTTTGTAAACTTTAATAAAACTCCTTTTTGGTATGTTGTACCATCTCATTACATGCCAACATCCTGAGATACAGCGACCGTTAGTACAATAATATTCTTTGGCTATGTAAACGTTACCATCCCGCCTTAGGGGGAAATATACCGCGCGCATTTATTGGCTGAAAAAAACAACCTAGTGTATTTAATCTGTAAATTCGCTTAAGATTTAGCGCTGATCAAGTGTATTATTCCATTCCATTCCATTGTGGGGCCGGCAGTCAGTAATATGGTGTCGCTTTCGGCCAGTCCTGTCCGACTAGTCGGGCAGGCGGCCAGTGGTTCTCGCACGAATAAAATCGCCGGGGCCGCTGGGATCCGCTCTGCATAGAGCGCTGTCTCCCTCCCCGCGCGAGCGAGCGACGAAATGCTCTGTTCAGACAGTTATCTGGTTGATCCTGCCAGTAGTCATATGCTTGTCTCAAAGATTAAGCCATGCATGTCTAAGTTCACCCCGCAGGCGACCTTTGTCTTTACTGACTGTGTGTGGTTCACCACTTTGAGTGGAGACCTCCCAGTAACAAAGACTGCTGTGTCCGTCTCAGATTTTGCTCTTTTCCTCAGACCTACGGGTCCTGAGTGTTCCTCTATAAATGCCTTTGTGCAGATGAGGAAGGACATCCCTCGAAACCTTCGGGTATATGAGGCTTTGTCCATTTTGGCTGGAATGACGTCTCGATGGTTCGGTGGTTTTATAGCGAATATGAGTACACATGAGGGCAAGTTCTGGCACAATGGGCTAATCACCTGTTTGCCACGTCACTTCGATTACATGTCCTGCCTATGGGCCTTGTGCACTTGGGTCCCCTCTACACCTCGTTTCACGGGGTAGAAGAGGTTTCGATTATGAGATGAGATGAGATCTAAAATGAGGCTCGACTCGGGACTCGACTTTCGACTCGACTTGAAGCCAGTGTTAGAGACTTGCGACTCGACTTTAGACTTGGACTAAGAGACTTGAGATTCCACGTGAGACTTGTCAGGAAAGACTTGGTGACAATTGTGGTGTGTATTATGTGAATTCGATTAGGTACGTGTGCACAGACACGTAAATGTGTGCATATGAGTGTATGCTTGCACGTACGCATATGTATGTGCGATTTTCATGTGTGTGGGTATATGTGTGTGTTTGTGCGAAACCTTATGTAATGTATTACCCTCAAGTTGTGACGTATCACATATTTTACAAACTCCTGGTGTTACCCAACTCTGCCCTGACGCGCTACATAAATTTGTCCTTCGCGTGTCCAGGTTTTATTGCAATATTTTTCTGCTGGCTGTCAGAAAGTTGGAGAAAAAGTGCTTCCTGCCTGAATGTGACTGTTTGTATGTTCGCTAGAGTGTACGGCAGAGCTTGTCCTGGCTTGCAAATTTTGACTTGTCGTGAGAGCTAAAACCTGGCAAGGTCCGTGTAAGTAAATTATTACGTGCCTTAGCTGCTGATGTAAAAAACTACGACTTTTCGGGCAATTTTAATATAAGGAACAAACATCAAATATGTTGTTTGTTCACATGTGACCACGTGTAGAAATGTAGAAAAAAAAAGTTTATTTATGAACATAAAGTTCGCGAATATAGAGATTTAATGAATGTCCTTCTCATACACCATTCTCTGACACGCACACAAAAACAAAACACTTCACAACAGTGTATTCGTTAAAACTGCCTAATAGTTTGGACAAGTAAGGAGGCACAATGGGTACAGGCGACAAGGAAACGCCATGAAAGGTTGGCATAAGACAGAAACGTTTGGCATGAATTTGTTGAGGGCCCGTTCTCCTTGGAAGCTGAAGAATATTTATGACAATGATGAGGCGGGGGGGGGGGGGAGGGGGGGGGGGGGGGGGGGGGGGGGGGTGGGGTGGGGGAATATGGAGAGAGGGAATGGGGGGGGGGGGGGGGGGGGGGGGCAGGGGGGCAGGGGGAATTATACGCTATTTATAAAATTAGGAGGCAGACAAGTATGGATGTTATTCCATGATATTTTATCTCTGTGTTACACCGGCAAAATGATGGAAGGTACCGTTAATATGAATAAAGTAATAGCTGCAGGGAATAACATCAGTAACATTACAGGAATAATAATTGCACGGAAAGGCAATAGTAGCACGAGATAATATGAGAGGAATAAATGTTGTGGGGGATAACATCTGTAATGTGAGATAATAAGTAGTCGAGATAGTTCTAACACCAGAGAAGTAAAGATACCTCAGCCTCGTACTGGAAACAGTTACTGACAGCGGCACAACGACACATCTAAGCAGCGAGAAAATTTAAATAATGGTTACACGAAGGCCAAAAATAATCTCAGCACAGAAAGTATGTATATAAGCAAGTCTTAGATCTATTATAGCACGACATGACAGACGCCGAACTGGAACTGATGCAAAGATTTTACGGAGAGACCAAACTTTCTATGGCGTGAACGTCTTGGTGAAAATTAGTATTACGATGGCTTATACATCCGATAATACTGTTTGCATGTGAGGCATGGACAATATGTACAGACAGACGGACAGAAAACTGGAGAGAGAGAGAGAGAGAGAGAGAGAGAGAGAGAGAGAGAGAGAGAGAGAGAGAGAGAGAGAGAGAGAGAGAGAGAGAGAGAGAGAGAGAGAGAGAGAGAGAGAGAGAGAGAGAAGAAATGTGGTTGCTGAGATCAGGAACACAAGACAGGAGTGAGTTAACACGACAAGAAGTAGACAGACACAATTCTTTGGATGCGACATGAGATGAGCAATGTTAGAGAGCTGATTGCATCATCACTCTTTGCTACTTCAACAAACAATCTTCAACAATGTCAAGCTAAGCTTTCCTGGGGATCCAGGTCACGTTGACAGACAGACAGAGACAGAGAGACAGACAGACAGACTGACAGACAGATAGACTGACAGACAGACAGACAGACAGATGAAGTAACTTAAGATTGAGAAACTTTAGACAGATAAAGTTGAATTTACAGATCTATGTTTAAACTAATTAATTAATTAATTAGGGGAAGTCAATACCAAATAATAACCAGCCTTTATTTCAGTTGAATGTTTGTGTCCCTTGGCTGGCACTTGGTTTATTTCGTTAGTTTCTATTAACAACTACCTCCAGTTACGACTGTTGTCGAATGTGACGTAGATTACGTCTCTATCTATCTATCTATCTATCTATCTATCTATCTATCTATCTATCTATCTATCTATCTATCTATCTATCTATCTATCTATCTATCTATCTATCTATCTATCTTATCTATCTATCTATCTATCTATCTATCTATCTATCTATCTATCTATCTATCTATCTATCTATCTATCTATCTGTCTATCTGTCTGTCTGTCTGTCTGTCTGTCTGTCTGTCTCTGTCTCTCTCTCTCTCTCTCTCTCTCTCTCTCTCCCTCTTTCTCTCTGTCAAACATTATGATAAACCTTTTTTTTTCAAAAGTCAACAGACTTAACTAAACCTGTACTGTTTCCCGACGTCACACCGACTGTTATATTAATGTTCATTGCCAGTTTCAGAAACTACTGCTGTCAAACGTCTCATCCACAGTTTCCTTGTATAGCTACAATTTATTTTTAAAATCAGCAAGTTAAACAATGTTTCAGCTCGTTAATATTAAAGTTACATCTTAGAATTACATCGCAGCTTTAGTATTTGTTTATATATTACATTTACTTTACACACATGTCATCTAAACAAATGTATGTAATTTCCTTGTCAGTTCAAGCACAAAATGTGAACAAAATCAAGCCTATTTTCTCCATTCTACAGGCAATTCAAAAAAAAAAAGAAAGATATGAAAAAAAAAGACAATCAGCTTGTAGATTGTATATTTGCGTGGAAGCGAGCTTACTTACTTACTTACTTAGTCGTTCCTCTTCTACCGTGAGGTGTAGAGGTTTGGAAGAGAGAGCGCCAGACTATCCTATCGGCTGTCTTCCTCCTGGCCTGGTTCCATTCTAGTCCTCGGTCCTTCAAAGATTGTCTAATGTTGTCCTCCCAGCGGACTCTGGGTCGTCCTCGGCGTCTGGATCCTTGGCTCTTTGTTTCCCATGCTTGTCGTGGTATCCGATCTTCTCCCATTCTGCAGACATGGCCAAACCATCTTAATTGGGACTGTTTGAAGCGAGTTGAAAATAATATTTTGCACACTTATCTTAATTATTAGGAATCTGAAAATTATTTAATACGCGACAACATTTGTAAACACACGCCATTTTGAACAGCAAGCCTGTTCTGGTATCATCGTACACCACGTGCTAGTTTGGTTTAGAGCAAGTCTGAACTTAATAACTCTGTTCTGGTTGGTTATTGATTTAGTTTATTGTTACTTAGTGAAGTTGTTGTTAGAGGCACTCCTCGACACGACTAACGGACTTAAATATTTGTGACATTCAGTCATGCCAGCTTCTTTTAAAAGGTGGTAAATTCCCCCCCCCCCCCCCCCCCCCCCCCACACACACACACACTCTCTCTCTGTCTCTCTGTCTCTGTCTCTGTCTCTGTCTCTGTCTCTCTCTCTCTCTCTCTCTCTCTCTCTCTCTCTCTCTCTCTCTCTCTCGCTGTTTCCCCTCCTAAAGTTGTGGTATGTGTTCCTTGCCAAGAGAGACAAATCAAAACCTAAAGTCATAAATATTTGTGATTATGGGCCATTTTACTGAAATCTTTTTAATTTTTATTTAAAATTACAATAAACAAATGTATTTTGTTTATATGTGCTATTAAATGGACTTGTTATTGACCTTAACGAGTTTGTGTAGAAACCTTATTTATATTGCTCGTTAAAAGTAGAGCAATTTAAAATAAAAAGTGCAAATATTCAGAATGTGAAAGTTGAGATGTTATAAATGTATTTATTCCCACACATTATTCTCTGTGAGTATTTGGCTGAAAAGTTATGCTTTCGGCCTTTAAGAAATCTGAGGGTTGGAGGATTGTTGTCTTTCAAATCGTTATGGAAATGGAGAACAAACTAACAATTATGCAGTCTTACACACACATAAACTTCATGCCAGACAGAACAAAACCAACGTCAACAAAAATAATAATAATAATAAAATAGAATAAATATTCGTTGTTTTTTCTTAAACAGATGTATTAGAAAGTTCACGACGCGTGAAACTGTAACTTGGGCGACAACAATATGGAGCTGTAACTTCTTAAACTACTTGACACATTTTTATCCCTGGTGAGGGGTGCAATGACCTATACTTAAGGCTTTTCTGTTTTGGCAACTTTGTAGATCTTTGGCCGTTGTTGAGATAATTTAGGACGGCACAGTAGCTACATCTAATTACTGTCACGTCATCGCATTTTAATGAGCATCTTCAAGTCTTACCATAAGAGGCGCTCTTAAGTTTTTCAGACTACGTCATATAAAATGAAAGTACTGTTACGTATCTTTTATATAGGCCTATTGTTAATGTTAATATTTTTGTTAATGTTAATATTTTTGTAACAGGATGGTTTCTGTGGCCAAGATGACGTCTAGGGTAGTAACTCTCTCAGACACCGCAACCAGCCAACACCACAAAGAATTATTTGAGTCACCATAGACGAAGTGGACGATATACAATTTATTGAAGACTGCACGCAGCTCCACATACAATAATTCAGGCCAACATATACTGGCAGATAATATGCAGTAAACGAAATACCGTAGGCAGTCAGTTCACGTCATGAACGCTGTCCTTTAGTTCTCAATATGATTTATTTCTATTAATAATTGACACTGAGCAATTATACTTCTTGTCAATGCAGATAACTAGATACATCTCACCAAAGATCTTGATGTATTAGTGATAACATAACTCCATTATCAATACTTCAACAATAAGGATCTCAAACACATACGTCCACTCGCCATGACACACAATCGTCTAAAGCCCCGAACTTCTGCTCCTCTAGTATCACGTGAGCCAGCCAAGCATATCGGCTTAACGTCACTCACCCGTCTTTATCAGGTAAACAAAGAAGGAGCCCTGTTGAGCTAACTATAATAGGCATAATCGTTATGATATTTAATCATAACAAGTACCAACCCCAGAAACATCACACGACGAGGTTAAGGGATCGTCATGATCACCGGTGGAGGTAGCAGTGACATCAGGATGACTGGTGGAGGTAGGAGTGACATCATAATGGGATGTAAACATCCACATGTGGAGCTAACATTCAATCCACAACTTCAGCATAAGTTCTTGTTAGACGTTTATCATGCATAACGTCAGTACCAATACCAAATCTCAACATCACCTGAAAATACGTAATGTAATCAACATCACTTAAATGAACGTAACGTGATCAATATCACCTAAATAAACGTAATGTGACCAACATCACCTAAATAAACGTAATATAATCAACATCACGTAAATAAACGTAACGTGATCAACATCACCTAAATAAACGTAATGTGATCAACATCACCTGAAAATACGTAATGTGATCAACATCACCTGAATAAACGTAATGTGATAGAAGAACTGCATTTACTTCACGTCTAAAGTAAATAATGTACATCAGAGGGCAGGCAACCATGGAACTGCGAGGATCTGCTTTAGAAACACTGCACTTTCTAAAGATCTGTCTTTATAAAAGATGTTTGTTTTCAGTTTCAGAGTTTTTATAATTCATCCATCATCATCTATCAGGTGCCATCTTCTCATTGAAGGTCGGTTACAATGGATCTTCAACGTCTCATATCTCTTGTCTTAACGGTGCACTCGGATAGACTCTTTCCGGTCCATCTCTCGATGGTATGTTTCCACTTCCAGCGCTGTCTTCCTCTTGCAGGTCTGCTTTCAACTCTGCCTTCTATTAAGGTCTTCATTAAGGTGTTATGTCTTTTTATAAGGCCAAAATATTGTAGCTGTCTAATTTTCATCTCCTTCATTGATCTTTTTTCATACCTAGGTTTTCTAGGATCTCTTTATTAATTTTATATTTAACGCAGTCTAAATTTGTAAAGTTTATCTCCGCCGGATGACCTTCTTCCTATATGCCAAATAAATAAATAAATAAAGGTCATTAACAGGTACTCGTTGGACATACAGGATGGTACTAGACAACAGAAAAGAAAAAATAATTGATAGGCTTACCGGGAATCGAACCTAGGACCAACCAAACGGCGCCATCACCTTGCTGTGACAGTTCATCGTGAAAGGACGCTCCGCCAATTTTGCACCCCTATATGCCATTAACACAGACATTCCACGAAAAGAAGAAATCATCACAGCAATCAAAGGGTTAAAGAACGGCAAAGCTGCGGGCCATGATAACTTAAATGCAGAGCTATTTAAGACAGACCCTGAGCTAGCAGCAGAACTATTAGAACCACTATTTGCACAAGTCTGGAAAACGGGGACAACACCATCAGAGTGGAACAAAGGAATAATTGTCAAATTGCCCAAGAAGGGAGATCTTGCAGACTGCAATAATTGGAGAGGAATCACTCTTCTCTCAGTTCCCAGCAAAATACTAGGCAGGATAATTATACAGAGAATTTCAAAGGCAGTAGATCACAAACTGAGGAAAGAACAAGCAGGATTTAGAAAGAACAGGAGATGTGTAGATCAAATATTCACTCTCAGGAACATTATAGAGCAGTGCTCAGAATGGCAAAGACAGCTTTACATTAATTTCGTTGATTTTGAAAAGGCTTTTGACAGCATACATAGGGACAGTTTATGGAAAATACTGAGGGCTTATGGAATTCCAAGCTGCATAGTGTCAATCATAAAAAGCCTCTATGCAAACTTTACGTGCAGTGTTGGGCAGAGCAACCTAATCTTTGAGGTGAAGACAGGAGTACGACAGGGATGCCCCTTATCAACCACTCTATTTTTAATAGTCATAGACTGGGTGATGCGCCAGACAACAGAGGGCAGTCCAAGAGGAATAAGATGGACAACATTTTCTACATTGGAAGATCTGGAATATGCAGATGACATTGCACTACTAGCACATTCACATCAACACATCCAGGAAAAAACGGATAGACTTAATAAGTTTAGCCAGTAGGTGGGCTTGAACATCAATTTAAAGAAGTCTGAGGTCATGACGCTCAATGTGAGCAACCCTGAGCCCATATCAGTAAGGAATAAGCAATTGGTACAGACAGATACCTTCACATACCTAGGAAGCATAGTAACACCAGACGGCGGGGCAGGCAAAGACATCAACATCAGAATGAATAAGGCAAGAACAGCCTTCTTTAGCCTAAACAACATCTGAAAGTCCTCCCAATACAGCACAAGCACAAAATTAAGATTATATCAGAGCTGTGTGCTTTCTGTGCTTCTCTATGGTGCGGAATGCTGGAGAGTTACAGAGAAGGAAATGTCGAAATTGTCCTCTTTTCACACAACATGCCTAAGAAAAATTCACCGAACCTTTTGGCAGAATACCATCACTAACCAAGATCTGCTTACTCGTAGCAAGCAAGAGGACATGCACACCATCATAGCTGGCAGACGCTGGAACTGGGTTGGTCATGTCCTCAGAAGAGACCCCGATGCCATCACAAGAACAGCTATGCTTTGGACCCCTGAAGGAAAACGAAAAAGAGGCCGACCAAAAACAACCTGGCGGAGGACTGTGGAGGCTGAGATGCAAAGAATGAACCAGAGTTGGGGCACTGTACGAAGGATGGCCACCGACCGAGCAAAGTGGAATCAATTTGTTGTTGCCCTACAAGACGCCACTAGGCGTGATGGCCACTGACTGCTTTGACGGTCGGCGGCTAAGGATCAAAGAAGAAGATATGCCATTAACAGAGCGCTGTCAGGTTCAAAACTAAATGATATGTTACCAAATAAAATTTTGTGTTTATATCTGATGTAGGTCACGATTAAAGTGGATTATTGTAAGTAGGCACGTGGGTTCTATCTGAAATCAGGGAACAATGACTCTAGTCTTAGTAATACCACGTTTTTTAAATGTCGGCGGGAGAAGGTAGTCCAGATTTTCTCTAACTTTAAACTTCTTTCTCGTATCTTACCACTGTCAACGAGAGACCTACCAATTCAACCCCTGTGATCTACCGCTACATCCGTTTCTACTTATGCCGACCTCTGTTATACACATGGCTTAAAAATTATGCTTAAGTAAACACTGTACAAATACATTTTTTCTGAGAAAAATATTTCACAAGAATGAAGTAATAAACGCTTTGAAGACCTTAATTGTACATGTTTAATATTCTTTAAGTTTATTGTTTCATGGTATTTGTGACGGTATTGCCCCCCTGCTTTGCAGCAGTGGTCCAATAGTGGCCAAAACTCAAGAGTATCTAATATGGGCCTTCAAAGGTGTCTACCTTCGCACAAGATTAGTCTTGGCGGAGATGTAGATAGAAGGGTAATGACACTTCTATCACAAGGGAGTATCCACAAGATATTCAGATAAGCGAAAACAATGCTGCTTTGGCTGAGCACGTTAATTCTAGAATCTGCCGACCACTTTTGTCAAGAATTAAGCAATGATTAATTGTAGCTCGTTACGCCCCCAGCTCTGATTTATTCAGTGGAATTTACATTATTCTGGTAAAGCTCTGTTTAGATAGCGTTGAGTAAATTGACTGAGACACACATGCAGTACTTTAAAATGATTAAATCGAAATTAAATTTGTAAAATTACAAATAAAAAAATTTAATAGTCACTCGAGTTTTAACAGTTAGAAAATAATTTGAATAGTTTTAGAAGAAAAGTTTCATCATTGATTGGTAACAGAGACGATGAAAAAAAATTCACTTTGGTAGCATATATTTTACACTTATGCCAATAGAAGTTTCTGCACGCGCTGATGGGTTCTTTTTACACTACTCACGCTCGTCGCTGGTCAAGGTTGTCGGGTGTAGCTCGTTTCCCAGAAATGCCAAGGAGAGTCTACAGTTGGACCCTCGTCTTAACGCTTAGGCCACTGTTCCCTTCTTGTTCCAGAGATAGTACTTTCTGCTGGTACCACCAATAACTATGATTTAAATAGAAAAGAAACGCTCTTCTGAGTATTGCGTTTCCCGACACATACTTATGTGTCCCCCTTCTTCTATTCTACTATCCCATTTATCTCATAATTTACCCTCGATGAGAATTAAATTTAATCCCTAAGGATAAAACTTTCTTTATATTTATACTGGACAGCTTTAGCTTTACATTACATTTGAATGAAAAGGTTAATAGTGCAGATTGAATATGTTTACATTTACTTTTCCACTGATTGAAAAGTGTTCACAATATAAACCGAATATGTTTTCATTTATGTTTACACTGATTTGAAAAGTTTGAAACTTCCATTAATTTTAAAGTGCATATGTTAACATCGACATTTAAACTGGTTTGAAACTGTAAGTACCACAGTTAAAATGTACATCATTTCTCCCATCTTTTCCTTCCTGTTCCATATAGAACCAGGGACTACTTTTTTGCTTTTAGTTCTCTTTACGAAACTAGCAATAAAGCAATCATTAGCCTTTGGCAGTGGTGGTTCGTGAATCATCATTCTATACGATAAATTTCCAGCCTCAAATAACTAGGACATCTACTAGCGATTTTCACATATTAAAGTTCACAAGGCATATATATATATATATATATATATATATATATATATATATATATATATAATATATATATATTATATATATATATATATATATATATATATATATATATATATATATGTTAGTTCACATGTTAGTAATAAAATATAGAGTGTAAAATCACAACTTGCGCCAATCCTGGCTCACAGACGTTTTGCTCAGACTTGAATCGGCCTCTTACTCGCGTCTGTTGTGTCATTTTTTTAATAAGATAATTCTCTCTCTGACTTCGTGTGTTTCAGTTTCCTCAGATATTCCGCTTTTCCTTATTTAAAATGTTAGAGATTTTTTGGGCTGAATTCTAAGACCTGAAGATTACTCCAATAAAAGGTGTCCGGTATGATAAATTGAAATTCTGAAGTCTAACTACTGGCAAGTCTGGTGTATTTGGCAGCGTGAATCTCACAGTGAACTAGACTGACTGAAGCGTCAGGTTATATTCACTGTCCCACCCCGCTCTGTTTTTTATGGAACTCAAATGATCAGCCAATCTGATTTGAATATTTTGCACGACTCATCTAGTGCAAAATATCAAACATTACTTGTATAAAAATGGGCTATTAACATCCGATTGTTTGGCAGACGAGCTCACAGACACATCTGTAAACTCTGTTAAGGATGTAACAAATTATTACTTTATCAGAAAGTAATCTGTTTTTAACAAGGTGTACCGGAAACGATTATGTCATGCTTAACTGTCCAGAATGTGTCGCACAGACGATTATTCTCTTTTCTGTCGCGCACCCGGGCCAGATCTTAGCAAAGCTATGCCGCATCCTGGAATTATTTATTGCCTGCGATGGAGTACTAAATGAGATAACAGGCCGTGATTATTCAGTATCTGAGATGTCTGTGATAGTTCAGTATCTGAGATTATGTCTGTGATAGTTTATTATCTGACATCATGTCTGTCAAAGTTTATTATCTGACATCATGTCTGTGATAGTTTTTTTAACCTGACATCATGTCTGTCATAGTTTATTATCTGACATCATGTCAGTCATAGTTTATTATCTGACATCATGTCAGTGATAGTTTATTATCTGACATCATGTCTGTCAAAGTTTATTATCTGACGTTATGTCTGTCATAGTTTTTTTTATCTGACATCATGTCTGTCATACTTTATTATCTGACATCACGTCTGTGATAGTTTTTTAAATCTGACATCATGCCTGTAATAGTTTTTTTTATCTGACATCATGTCTGTGATAGTTTTTTTTAACCTGACATCATGTCTGTCATAGTTTATTATCTGACATCATGTCAGTCATAGCTTATTATCTGACATCATGTCTGTGATAGTTTATTATCTGATATCATGTCTGTGATAGTTTTTTTTAAATCTGACATCATGTCTGTGATAGTTTATTATCTCACATCATGTCTGTCATAGTTTATTATCTGACATCATGCCTGTCAAAGTTCATTATCTGACGTCATGTCTGTCATAGTTTTTTATGTCTGTCATAGTTTATTACCTGACATTACGTCTGTCATAGTTTATTATCTGACATCATGTCTGCGATAGTTTATTATCTCACATCATGTCTGTCATAGTTTATTATCTGACATTATGCCTGTCAAAGTTCATTATCTGACGTCATGTCTGTCATAGTTTTTTTATTATGTCTGTCATAGTTTATTACCTGACATCACGTCTGTCATAGTTTATTATCTGACATCATGTCTGTGATATTTTATTATCTGACATCATGTCTGTGATAGTTTATTATCTGACATCATGTCTGTGATATTTTATTGTCTGACATCATGTCTGTGATAGTTTATTATCTGACATCATGTCTGTGATAGTTTTTTTAATCTGACATCATGTCTGTCATAGTTTATTATCTCACATCATGTCTGTCATAGTTTATTATCTCACATCGTGTCTGTCATAGCTTATTATCTCACATCATGCCTGTCATAGTTTATTATCTCACATCATGTCTGTCATAGTTTATTATCTCACATCATGTCTGTCATAGTTTATTATCTGACACCATGTCTGTCATAGTTTATTATCTGACATCATGTCTGTCATAGTTTATTATCTGACATCATGTCTGTCTGTTACAATTGGGATTGTGGAAAGTGATTTGTGATGTAATAATTCTTGGAATATGACTGTCATCAATGTATCGTGCTGTACGTAAAGAATGTCGTGAGTGCCATCACAGAAAACAGGCCACCAAAATATAGTTCAGGAATACATAGGTGGATGGGTCCACATAAAATAAGAAGTTTATTACATCTGACGAATTACAGTTGATTGCATTTTGGCATGGATAATATGATATACAAGAAATACGTCCTCCCACAGTCTCGTCTCATCTATTCATGTCTAGCCGCTATACTAGGGGTGCCTATGAAAGGTTATCACCCAAGTAATGTGGACTAGATAAATGAAGATGCAAAAATCTTATGTAGAAATACTTCTCTACCAAGCACGGAACTTCTCCATAAGTCCGGAATCTTCTTACAGCATGTGGCGGCCTCCGAAAGTTAATAAATGCTGCGTAAAATACTTTATTCCTCCACCATATCGGGAGCTAGAAATATACGTCCTTCTTTGACGACTACAATTGACGAAAGGCCTAGAGAAAACCGTTTGAATAAATTAGTGCAGAACGGATTACGTCATAAAATCCAGGTGACGCATAAATTATATCGCGTTCATTAATAATACAAAATCGTGCAACATCATGATTAACCACAGATAGACACATTACCGCGTAGATTAACTGCTAATACACTAAGTGTGGTCAACATGTAAGAATACATATAAATCTTCTTTAACACTGTCATAGTTTATTATCTGACATCATGTCTGTCATAGTTTATTTTCTGACATCATGTCTGCCAAAGTTTATTATCTACATATTTTAACGGTGTTTCTTCAAGTTCAACCTTGTTATCATTTCTTGCATTTATTCTCATAATCTTTGTCTCTACCCTGTATATTTTCAGGCCCACTTGTTATGACCTCTCATCGAGAATGTTCATTTTCTCTTGCATCTGATTTGGTTATGGGACAGAAGAGACAAGTCATCTGCAAAATCCAGATCATCAAGCTGTTTAGTCGGATTTCACTGGATTCCATTTCTGTTGTGTGATGTCGATATTTTCATGACCCAATCTTTTGCTAGTAAGAAAAGAAATGGAGACAAGAGGCATCACTGTCTCATTCCCGTTCTAATCCTAAACGGTTCTGTAAATTGTCCTTCATGAAGAACTCTGCATGCCATGTCTTCATAGGTCTTCTTTATTAAGTTAACGATCTTCATGGGAACACCATAATGCCTCATCAATTTCCAAAGCGATTCTTTGTCTACACTGTCAAATGCCTTTTCATAGTCCACGAATCCGATGTATAGCGGTGAATTCCATTCCCGACTTTGTTCAACTATTATTCTCAATGTGGCTATCTGATCTGTACAGGATCTATTTTGTCGAAAACCTGCTTGTTCATTTCTCAGTAGCTTGTCTATAGACTCTTTTAATCTCTCCAGTGTGATTCTGTTTAATACTTTTCCTAACACTGATAATAACATTATTCCTCTATAATTTGTGCACTCTTGTAAATTTCCCTTCTTAGGCAACTTGACCAAATACCCTTCCTCCCATTCTGCTGGTATTTCCTCTCTCTCCCAGACTTTGCAAAGTAGTTTGTATAATATCTCCGTAGAGGTATCAATATCTGCTTTGATGGCCTCTGCTGGAATGTGTGCCCGTGTCAGCTAAATGCGCAAGTAGTTATATTGACGAGAGTTAATCCTTTATATGTTTCTTTTCAAGTGGCTACAGACCTTCCGCCTGAGATGGAGATTCTTGACTGATTTTATTTTCCTTTCCAGGTTCGTTCTTACCCTTTTAGGTTTAGTGATAAGCAATAAATCGTATAATAGTTTTCAAATGAACCAACTGTAACGTTCCAAAAAAAAAAAAAAATACAGCAATGCAGAAAACTCAACCAGAGTTTATTGAACGTCATTCGACAAGCACTGGTATTTACACAATGATTTGATCGTTTACTTACGTTTAAACAAAATAGTGAGTATATCCAAAGGAAAATATATCCAACAGAAGAAAAAAAACAACTGGTCTTGATAATCTCACAGACGAAAATCACCTAAACTCTATAACTGCCTAGCAAAAATTTCTATCTATCTAATCTCTCTAATCTCATCCTTCCCGCACATCTCTTCTTTTTATACCTCGCCTTCTTTTCCCCGCCATTTTATTCACACGTCTCCTCTTTTTTTCTACACGTTCCATTTATCTACATTTGCACACGTTTCTCTGTTTTTCGACTTTTTTCACACGCCTCTCTCTACCTAAACAATGGAAAAAACCCAAGAATCACAACATTCACTTCACACTTCCCACGCATAACGCCCATTCATTATTATTTTCTGAGACTGCTCTAAAATGCCTCTCACAGCCGTGACTGCTAACTGAACCTAAAATGATACTGCGTTTTGTGCAAAAACGCCGTATCTGCTTTTGATGTCTGTCATTCTTATATGTAGCATTATAGCACGTATAAATGCTAGTGTAGGCCAGCCGGTCACAAATGCAATCCGGACCAGCTGCTTTTCCATCTTTCAGAAGCTTTATGGCTTTCTTTATTTCTTCTCTACTTGGTCGTTCACTGCTGATTTGTAACTCCTCTTCTGCTGGCTGGATGTCTGGGGGATTAGTTGGAGCTGGTCTATTGAGAAGTTCCTCAAAATGTTCTGTCCATCTCTTCATTTGTTCTTGAATATTACTAAGCAATTTTCCATTCTTATCTTTTATGAGGCCATTTGCTTGCTTATATTTCCCTGTTAGCTTCTTTGTGTTGTTGTACAGGTCCCTCATATTTCCTTTGGCTGCAGCTTCCTCTGCTTCTCTTGCCAACTCTTCAGTATACTTCCTCTTGTCTCTTTTGATGTTTCTTCTTACTTCTTTGTTTGCTTCTATGTACACTTCATGAGCCTTGGCTTTGGAGCTTCTGGTTTAGCTTCTGTTTAAATCTGCTTTCTTGTTTTTCCTGTCTTCTATCTTACTAATGGTTTCTGTTGTTATCCATGCTTTGTGCTGATGTTCTCTTTTTCTCAGTACTTCTTCACATGTCTCGTTCCATGTATTTTTTACTTGTTGCCAGTGGTCTTCTGTATCTGTTTCATCTTCTAGCTGTTGGAGTACTTGGTATTTGTTGGATATTGTGATTGAAAACTTTTCTCTTATTTCCGGATTTCTTAGATATCCCACATTATACTGTTGTCTAAAGCTATATACTGTTGTAAATTTCTTGAGTTTTAATTTTGTTTTAGCCAATAGAAGATGGTGGTCTGATACCACATCTGCTCTTCTGCATACTTTCACATCATGCAATGATGACCTAAACTTCTGACTTATGTGATCAGTCTCATTCTCAGTTCTGTGGTCTGGTGAAATCCATGTTGCTTTATGTATTCTTTTATGTGGAAATATGCTTCCTCCTGTAGCTAGTTGATTTGAAGCACAGAAGTTGGATTAGGTATGATGAACGAGAATGGGGAACTATTAATAAAGTATGACTAAGTGTTGTTCTAGCTACACTTGTTTGTCCACCTCTGTAGCTAGAACAACACTTGTTTGTCTACCTCTGTAGCTAGAACAACACTTGTTTGTCTACCTCTGTAGCTAGAACAACACTTGTTTGTCTACCTCTGTAGCTAGAACAACACTTGTTTGTCTACCTCTGTTGCTAGAACAACACTTGTTTGTCTACCTCTGTAGCTAGAACAACACTTGTTTGTCTACCTCTGTAGCTAGAACAACACATGTTTGTCTTCCTCTGTAGCTAGAACAACACTTGTTTGTCTACCTCTGTAGCTAGAACAACACTTGTTTGTCTACCTCTGTAGCTAGAACAACACTTGTTTGTCTACCTCTGTAGCTAGAACAATAATTGTTTGTTCACCTTGGTGACTAGAACAACAATTATTTGTCCACCTCGTTAGCAAGGATATTAATTATAATATTCCGGAAACTGTTATAAGACCGTAACACAGTCTAGGCTAATGAGGCTAGAAAAGTAAAGGAATAGGATCCCGTTACACGCCCATTGAGGCATATTGGGAATATGGTGTTAGGATCATATTTTCTTGACCATCGGCACACTAGGGGTCATGTAGTCAGCATCACACCAGCCGCCTTAAACTTCCCAGAGTTGCTCTGGTACTAAATTCATGAGGCTGGGTCGACCCCGGAGCCGTTTTCGGTCTAAAAAATCCCACCTCAACTGGGGATCGAACCATGGACCACCGAGCTAGGAAGCCAGTGCAATGAGGCTAGAGAATGTGAAAATACGAATGTGAAAACTCGACGTTGACTTTAGCTGGGAAGTATATGTACTTATTAGCAAGACTTCAACTGGATACTATATATATATATACATATATGACAACCGTATTTGAAGAGGAAACTATATACAGTGTGTTCTTGTTAGCCAGACTTAAACTTAAAAATATATGCGCACTGTCAGCCGGACTTTACTTGGAAGCTACACGTGTATTTGTCAGTGTCAGAGCCTTTATCTGTTTTATTATCACTGTTGGACGCTACCAACAGCTCTGTGACAATACCAGACACAATGATGCGTGCTTGAGTTAAATGTCAGGTGTGTGTGTTGCTTGCCTGTGTAAGTAAATTGTGTATATTAGAATGCGTGTGTCAATCAGACAAGAGCTGTGATGTTTAAGACTGACACATATTACAGCCAACGTCTGGAGTTAAGATTTAGATATGAACCTAAAATACAGTGACAGGCGAACATCACAAAACACTTCCACGCGGGTTGACCTGTTCAGGTGTCCTCGATTTTTATTACCTTTCTGGCTTACTTTACAGAAAACAGCCTTTAATTCTCGTCGAGAGAGACTGCGTGTGTGTGTGTGTTTGAATGTTTGTGTATATGTGAGGGCACTACGGTAAATAAGTTATAGCCGTATCTAACATCTTGCCATGTAAGAAATAGCCAGTTTTCGGTATCATATTATCTGGTGCAAAAAAATAAATAAATAACGCACGCAAACTATCTGCATTAAACAATATCTGTTAATCTTGAACAATACAGAATCACGTCCCAATATAACTAAAGGGCACTAATCTATGGTTGAAAGCAATGTGCTCCAAGGTGAAAAACCACCATTATTTAATCCAGTTGCAGTGGATGTTCTGGATTTCGCTCTTTACGAATAACAGGTCACAGCTGACTGGACACAGCTACACATTCCCTGAGACGGTTCACTCCAGAAGTACTAACAAACTTTTTTTTTTTTTTTTTCTTAACCAGCGACACCTGGGCTTTCAGCCCTTCGGCCCAATGACATGTCATTGCGAGGCTGGGGAACATGAGGACTTTCCTTCCTTCCCATCCACAGAGGGTTTATCACAGGAGCCGTTCAGATTATTCAGTCAGATTTCCGGTCGTAAACATTCCTTCAAACGCTGACGCCCGGGTTTGAACCATAAAACCTGGTCGCCAGTACAACGCCGTAGCCATTACACCAGCGCGGCTCCCAAGTACTAACAAATAAATGGGGCCATCATGTATCATACAGTTGGTCATGTTCTTAAAGCTAAGGCCGTTAGAGAATTATAGGGATGTTTCAATTGTCTAAGAGGATTATAGGGTTGTCTAATGTGTCTAAGAGGATTATAAGGCTTTCCCATGTGTCTAACATGATTATAAGGCTTTCCCATGTGTCTAACATGATTATAGGGCTTTCCCATGTGTCTAACATGATTATAGGGCTTTCCCATGTGTGTAAGAGAATTGTAGGGCAATCAGATTAGGTGGCATGGTATCAGAACTCATGAAGTATTTGACAGTCTGCTATTGAAGGAGGTGAGACTTGGTGTTATTTCTTTGCCCTCCTTAACCCAAGAGCAGAATCAGTAGGAGAGATAGATGGACATAACTTTATTTAAAAGGGTCAAGAATTGTACGGTCTAAGAGAATTATAGGGCTGTCTCATGTGTCTAGGAGGATTGTAGGGCTGTCTCATGTGTCTAAGAGGATTGTAGTGCTGTCTCATGTGTCTAAGAGGATTGTAGTGCTGTCTCATGTGTCTAAGAGGATTGTAGTGCTGTCTCATGTGTCTAAGAGGATTGTAGGGCTGTTCGATCTAAGAGGATTATAGGGCTGTCTCATGTGTCTAAGAGGATTGTAGGGCTGTCTCATGTGTCTAAGAGGATTGTAGGGCTGTCTCATGTGTCTAAGAGGATTGTAGGGATGTCTCATGTGTCTAAGATGATTGTAACGCTGTCTGATGTGTCTAAGAGGATTGTAGGGCAGTCCGATCTGTCTAAGAGGATTATAGGGCTGTCTCATGTGTCTAAGAGGATTGTAGGGCTGTCCGATCTATCTAAGAGGATTGTAGAGCTGTCTCATGTGTCTAAGAGGATTATAGGGCTGTCTCATGTGTCTAAAAAGCTTATAAGGCTGTCTCATGTGTCTAGGAGGATTGTAGGGCTGTCACATGTATCTAAGAGGATTGTAGGGCTGTCTTATGTGTCTAAGAGGATTGTAGGGCTGTCTGATCTAAGAGGATTATAGGGCTGTCTCATGTGACTAAGAAAATTTTAAGGCTGTCTCGTGTGTCTAAGAGGATTGTAGGGCTGTCTCATGTGTCTAAGAGGATTGTAGGGCTGTCCAATCTAAGAGGATTCTAGGGCTGTCTCATGTGTCTAAGAGGATTGTAGGGCTGTCTCTTGTGTTTAAGAGGATTGTAGGGCTGTTCGTTCTAAGAGGATTATAGGGCTGTCTCATGTGTCTAAGAGGATTGTACGGCTGTCTCATGTGTCTAAGAGGATTGTAGGGCTGTCTCATGTGTCTAAGAAAATTTTAGGGCTGTCTCATGTATCTAAGAGGATTGTAGGGATGTCTCATATGTCTAAGATGATTGTAGCGCTGTCTCATGTGTCTAAGAGGATTGTAGGGCAGTCCGATCTGTCTAAGAGGATTATAGGGCTGTCTCATGTGTCTGAGATGATTGTAGCGCTGTCTCATGTGTCTAAGAGGATTATAGGGCTGTCTCATGTGTCTAAGAGGATTGTAGGGCTGTCTCATGTGTCTAAGAGGATTTTAGGGCTGTCCGATCTGTCTAAGAGGATTATAGGGCTGTCTCATGTGTCTAAGAGGATTGTAGCGCAGTCTCATGTGTCTAAGAGCATTGTAGAGCAGTCTCATGTGTCTAAGAGGATTGTAGGGCTGTTTCATGTGTCTAAGAGGATTGTAGGGCTGTCTCATGTGTCTAAGAGGATTGTAGGGCTGTCTCATGTGTCTAAGAGGATTGTAGGGCTGTCTCATGTGTCTAAGAGGATTGTAGGGCTGTCTCGTGTGTTTAAGAGGAATGTAAGGCTGTCCGATATATCTAAGAGGATTATAGGGCTGTCTCATGTGTCTAAGAGGATTGTAGGGCTGTCCAATCTATCTAAGAGGATTGTAGAGCTGTCTCATGTGTCTAAGAGGATTATAGGACGGTCTCATGTGTCTAAAAGGCTTATAAGGCTGTCTCATGTGTCTAGGAGGATTGTAGGGCTTTCCCGCTTGTCTAATAGGATTATAGGGCTTTCCTGTATGTCTACGAGGATTGTAGGGCTTTCTCATGTGTTGAAGAAGATTATAGGGCTTTTCCATATGTTGAAGAGGATTATAGGTTTTTCCCATATATCGAAGAGGATTGTAGGGCTTTCCCATGTGTCGAAGAGGATTGTAGGGCTTTCTCATGTGTTGAAGAAGATTATAGGGCTTTTGAATATGTTGAAGAGGATTGTAGGGCTTTCCCATGTGTGTAAAAGGACAATAGGGCATTCACCCGCTTCAAAGAGGAACGTAAAGCATTGACATGTGTCTAACAAGCTTCTAGGAATTCACAGAATCTAAGAATTTTGCAGGACATGCAGAATGTGTGATATAAAAGTTGCACAATAACAGGGTATGTCTGGTTTCAAACCAAAGATTCCAGTCGTCCAATTCGACTTTGACAATGTGGGCCTGGCTTCCAGAAGTTAAAAAAAAATGCAAACACAGCAGCTAACTTAATGTCCTGCGACATTCTCCATCCATCATTGTTAAGTCCTGTTGGATATTCAGGAGATGACAAGTTGGTCTCCCATAAACCAAACCCTACCTTCACAAAAACTTGTCATCAACCATCAATCCCGACGCTGTATTTCAATATTCAGTTTTTTAAAAAAGCAGCTTTACAAAAAACACTAGCATAAATATACTGTCAATACTCAAGACCTGTGTTGCCCCCGGGGGGAGGGGGGAGAGGGGGGCTTTGATGAGACAATGAAAGAATAAGGCTGCTGCTTCCTTAAGCATGTCGTACAAGGCTACTAAGATGAGGTTGGGCATGAGCCTGGTAACCTCATCATGTCAAACATATTGATAAAGAAACCACTACGGCAGTAGAGCATGTGGCCAGGCTTCCTGTAGGGGAACCAGTGGTGGCTACAGCAGCCATAAGGGGGTGGACACGAAAATGATGATGATGGCGAAATACTTGAGGACAAAATCAAGGCAACCAAATTGTGATATAAAGTCACACCACATACAATCAGTTGTAAATAACTTTGTGATGTAAATAAAACATACAATCGATAATAAAATTAAACTGAATATTGTAATTAAAATCTGAAATTATTTTGAACAAAGTAGACTCTCTGCCCATTTGGTGGATAATCGGAGGCAAATAAAGCTGATCTGCTGCTGTTCCATTCCCTTCACATTTCATTTTAAAAACTCTAATGGTCAAAGAAAATGACATGGCTATCAACCGTACAAATACAGTTATGATCCCGAAATTCTTTATTTTTTATTTTTATGATTTGCATCATGACGAGCATGGAACAATAACACTGATTGTTGGTTCTATTGCCAGAAACCTGTACCAGTGCCAGAAACCTGTACCAGTTCCAGAAACCTGTACCAGTGCCAGAAACCTGTACCAGTAGTTGTACCTGTAGCGTTTTTTTGTACATGCTTAAGCTTCTACCCCATGCCCAGCTTTTTCTAAACCATCTCATTTCACTTGACAGATGGAGTAATGGTCCTTGTCTGTATCCTCTCAGAGAGATCACAATAACCTCCAGGACAGATGGAGTTATGGTCCTTGTCTGTATCCTCTCAGAGAGATCACAATAACCTCCAGGACAGATGGAGTTATGGTCCTTGTCTGTATCCTCTCAGAGAGATCACAATAACCTCCAGGACAGATGGAGTTATGGTCCTTGTCTGTATCCTCTCATAGAGATCACAATAACCTCCAGGACAGATGGAGTTATGGTCCTTGTCTGTATCCTCTCAGAGAGATCACAATAACCTCCAGGACAGATGGAGTTATGGTCCTTGTCTGTATCCTCTCAGAGAGATCACAATAACCTCCAGGACAGATGGAGTTATGGTCCTTGTCTGTATCCTCTCATAGAGATCACAATAACCTCCAGGACAGATGGAGTTATGGTCCTTGTCTGTATCCTCTCAGAGAGATCACAATAACCTCCAGGACAGATGGAGTTATGGTTCTTGTCTGCATCCTCTCAGAGAGATCACAATAACCTCCAGGACAGATGGAGTTATGGTCCTTGTCTGTATCCTCTCAGAGAGATCACAATAACCTCCAGGACAGATGGAGTTATGGTCCTTGTCTGTATCCTCTCAGAGAGATCACAATAACCTCCAGGATTATATTTAACTTGTGTCCAGATGCATGGAGGCATATCTGGAGTCATCCTTATATGACCACCAGCTATGCACAATGCTACAATATATGTACGTGGAAGTGAACCTATGTCTGTGAGGCTAATTACATCCTCAATGACTCTTGAAATCATCGACACACTTCCAGGGATTCCCCGTGTGGTGAAACGTGTGAGAACCCAGCATTGCACACTAAGCTTGGAGAAGTCACTAGAGCTCCAGGCGTAATTCTTTGACTTGGTTGACTGCATGCAGAAGGATCTCACTATGGACCCAGTGATAGGCAGGGGAAGCTGATAAGTGGCTCTGTGCAGGACGTAACAATTCCTTGGGACAGCCCAGAGCCAGAGTACAGTATTTAACTCTGCATAGTTGGAGAGCCTCATTGGATGGCGGGGAATGCACTATATGCCACGCACTTCTTATTCCTAGCTTCGGACCAGGTGTGACGATCCCTTAAATGCAAGCCAAGCTGGAGAAACTGGAGTTCATGACTTCAACTCTGCATGTTTAGGAATTGCAGAAAAGCCACAGGAAAAGCCTAGATCAACAGCGCAGATAATATCAAGGAGTCTTCAACTTGGTATTGGCTGCAAAAGAGCGATAATCTCAGCAGCATTAGTTAAACAACAACAACAACAACCTGTAGCCAGATATAACCGAGCAAAATTGTGTCTGGATTCTGCATCATCAGATTGAGGCCAAGTCCTAATCAACAATATACATACATTTCTGACTAGTAACTACTGACTGATTGACCTATGATCTATTTTAATATTTACAGGCATTTCTAACCGCCACGTCGGCTACATTGTTCAAGGCCACAAAGAACCAACTGTACTTTCGTGAGTTCATAGTCGTTGTGCCTGAAGACTGGAAACCAAAACAACATCACGAGAATGCCTTGGATGTGGAGTTGGACAGGGCACAGATTGTTATTGACAGGTGGGAGGACTTTTTGATGCACATGCAAACACACAGAGACACACACACACACACAAACATATATGTCCTACTGTTTGTTTTACGTGTGTATCTGTCTCTATGTCTGCCCGTTGTCTGTCCTATCTTCTGCTAATATCTTCCACTGTCTCACATTTATCTCTACAAGTTGTCTATTTCACTTTCTACTAGGTCTAGCACAGGTTTTATATTTCTCTGTATCTGCGATGTCTACCATACTTGTGTCTAGAAGTTGTGATTGTCTGTATCGCTCTGTTAACGAATATTTCTATCTCACTGTCAACAAGATCTGATATCTGTTGATTTATCTGCCTACAAGCTGTTTTAATTTCTTCTAAAAGTTGTGATTGTCTACATCTCATTGTCTATAAGTTGTCTAACTTCTTTCTGCTAGAAGCTGTGACTATCTGTGTACCTCTATCCTGAAGCTGCCCGTCTCGCTTTCAACAAAATCTGGAAGCTATATATTATTACATTTATTTGTTTAGACATTGTCTGATTTAATTTCTATTAGAATCAGCGATTGTCTATATCTCACCTTATAATAGGAGTCTCTGTCAACTAAAAGTCACGACTGTCTGTCTGTCTGACTGTATAAATAGCTTTAATTGCTTTTGGAAATATTAAGAAATCGCACTCTCCATTGGAAGAAGTCTGTTTTGGAGACAGTTCTGTTGCGTTACTATGAAACATGGAGAACAAGAAAAAGAACAGACAATAAGCGACAGACTTAATTCAGTTTTAGTGTTTGTACAGCGTCAACACCTGAGACATGAGGTATCTGAGGAAGGTGGTAAAGTGGGATGATATAAATATTTATAGGGGATTTAGTGTACTGACTGAGATCAGCTGTGAAGGTATCTGTATCTAATAAGTGTGGTGTGTTACAGATGATCTTACTTTGCTACCACATTTAGACCTCAGTCAGACTTATTCTGGAATATTGTGATGACTACGTTGAATGTCTAAGGTTATGATAGTGATGAAGTGTATGTTCACAACAACCAACAGACAGATAAACAATTTAATTTAATCCACAATACTTTACAACACTGTGACACTCACATACATAGAACACTCTATAAGACTATCTTAATAAGTCAAGTGATAACTTTTAAAATATGTATTAATTCCTTTCAACAATAGATATCCTGATTCAACTACAAAATGAATCAGGAATCACAATCAAATGTAATCACAAGTTGTATGTACACAATTTATAGATAGGATCTTTGTATTGACATATATTATTATTGCAATATGTGTGTAAGTTGTGGTGTAGTACTATGAGGCAATACTGGCTTTTCAAGCTAGGTTGTTGTTTGTCATCATGACTTCATGTGTTTGTTTCTGGTGGAAATAATATTGGAAAGGTTCACAGTTTCTTTTATTTGAAACAAATAACTGTCCCTCTTGATTTAATGTACAGTCAATTTTTGAGGGGGGTATACACAAGATTGAGCTGCTCTGGCCAACGAAATCTTAACTTCTGTGTGGGCGGCAGGCAAACTGACTCCTCTGCTCGCTTGCTTCACCGTTTTCTTGAGAAACAACACTGGTCGATATCTTGACCAAGGAGTATGCTACCAGCCTCTGGATTCAGCAAAACTCAGACCGGGTGCTGCTTTAATACTTTAGTACCACGGATCCTGAAATAAGAAGGTTGTACCTCCTACTTCAGAACTAATTTATAATCTATTTCCACACTGAAGCACAATACATAACAAACACTGAGTTCAGCGCTGTAGGCCAACTGCTAGCTTCTCATGTAACAATATACACCAGTATTCCTCTCCCTAATGGTTACAACGCCTCTGCAATTCCAGCATTATTTCCTTCTATTCAATAAGATAGGTGTCATAGTACTATTTGGCAATCCCATATATGCCTATACAGTTATACTCCTCTCCGACAAGTTTTGTTCATGGTGGAGCAATATCTAGGCTTTGCCTCTTGTTTGTTACTGAACCACACACATACAGACATAAATTATCAATTCACATTCAATTTTCATCTAAAAGATATCAATATGTCTAGCTTACCACAATTCAAGGAAATATTAAACAAGTACGTTGACTGGCGATGAGTTATGGCACAATTCCGATCTGCCTCTGTCCCAGGCTTTTATTAGAAAAATATGAGCTGGTTCTCAACGCACTTGCTTCTATAAAGTTTATTTTCAAAAAGTGGCACTGAACAGACGCTCCTAATTGACTATATTAAATGGTCTAGCCAATGAGACCATGTTTACAAAAGCATTTGAAAAAATGTACCCTTCCTATCGTTTCCATTAACAACCAAAAATAGTATTTGCAGTCGACTAATCATGTTTCGCCTTACATATTATTCTAGCCAATCAAATCGGATCTAACGTGGTGGCCTCATTTCCCCTAAAGCAGTGTCCAAACATGCCATTATGAGCAAATATGATCCTGTGTTGTCAGACAACACCACTATAGTATTTTGGCTATAATTTGTTAATTATTAGACTATTTGCTTAACACCTAACATATTCTTTGTCAGCAAGACCTAAGGCACCCAAATATATAAGTTTAATGGAGCCAAGTGGCTTCGTTCAAAATATGTATTTTCTTCTACCACCCGTTCACTTCTATACGATGGGGTGTCTTCTGACGTAAAAATGTATTGTGTCATGTTTCCTAATAAGCATTAACCATATTTTTTAAAACCTTACCTCGTATTGGTAGTGTTTTTTATTACTGTTTATTTGAAAAAAGCAAGCCTGCATGTCTTTCGCGTGGGGTGGCATTAATTTTCAATCGCGAGACGACGTGGTAGTATTGCATGCGTTTCTCCGTACATCTCTCTCTCTCTCTCTCTCTCTCTCTCTCTCTAAGCCCGTCTGTCTTTTCGTTTACGTAGTGCATAAAATGACATTAATGTAATATTAATCTAGGTCATTACGCAGTGTGTCTATCTCAAGGTTTTCTAAGAAACACAGTACCAGTTTTCTTTTTAGAAACGCGTGTATTTGATGCAGTAGGCTTTACTAGTAAACGTGAAAGCGTTACAATTATGCAGACGGAGCATAAAAAGGGGTTTTCTTGTTTAGCTAGTATGACGTTCTATAACACAGGCGTACGCTATTGTGACCGCACTGTTCTTTTACCATTCTTCTTTTCTTTTATTGAATTAATGCGTTAGGCTTTACATTTACTTTCTAATTTAGATATGTGGATTTAGAATTTCTCACGACAGATTCTCCCCACTTAAAACAGACATTATATGTCAGTCTATAATTCTATATACACATAGAGAAATTTAATATTATTCCTGGTGCTTACGGTGATTCTCATCACACGGATGGCGGCTTAGAAAATCCGCACCCAAGTTAGTTTTTCCAGAAATATACTCTATGCTGAACTGGAATGGCTGCAAAAGTAAGGACCATCTGAGTAACCTCGAATTTTCATGCCTAGCCTGCGCTAGAAACGACAAGGGTTTGTGATCCGTTTGCAACTTGAATGCCTTCCCATACAGATAAATATTGAATTTCTTTATCGCCCATATTACTGCAAGACATTCTTTTTTGCTAGTTGAATAATTTGTTTCAGCTTTATTCAACTTTCTGCTAGCATATGCCACTGGGGTTAATTCCCCATCCAGTGAATCTGACTTCTGTAACAGGGTCGCGCCCAACCCGATATTACTTGCATCCGTTCTCACAATGAATTCTTGACTTAAGTCAGGTAATTTCAAAATAGGTTTGCTTGTGAGCTTTTCCTTCAATTCCTGGTATGCCAATTCACACTGTGCTGTCCATGTAATTCGATCTGGATTTCCTTTGCGTGTCAAATCAGTTAACGGTGCACATATGGAATTAAAGTTTTTGATATACTTTTGGTAGAAACCACATAATGAGACAAAGGATCTCACGTCTTTCTTGGTTTGTGGCCTCGGGGCTTTCTTTAGTTTCTCTAAATTCTTGGGGTCAGGGGTCATGTTTCCCTGATGGACTGTGTGTCCCAAGAATTCTAATTCTTTACATCCAACGCAACATTTGGTTGGTCGGGCTGTTAAATTCGCTTCTCTAAGTCGATTAAACAGCATGTTCAGAGAGTCAATGTGTTCTTCAAAGGTTTCTGTCGCTATAAGGATATCATCCATGAAATTTGTGATGCATGGATTATTCAGAGGATCCAACAATTTTCTCATCATTCTAGAGAAGACACTAGGCGCATTCTTCAATCCAAATGGCAATCTGTTAAATTCATAGTGTCCCTCTGAGGTACTAAAAGCTAGGTACGGTCTAACCTCAGGTTTTACTGGAATCTGATAGTATCCTTTGCTCAGATCCACTTTTGAGAAATATTTAGCTTTATTTAGCCTGGCAAACAACTGATTTGTATCCGGCAATGGATCCACCTGACCTTCTGTGATAGCATTCAGTCTCCTGTAATCTATACAGAGTCTATGTTCTCCAGAGGGTTTCCTTAAGAGCACCACACTGGAACTATACGAAGATTCACTGTGTGAAATTATTCCCTCCTTCAACAAATAGTCTATCTCTTCCTTCAATGCTTTCTCCTTAGCAAAAGGAATCGAATAGGCTTTCATACAGACAGGTGTGGGGTCTATCAGTTTCATATCATATTCCAATAAGTTTGTATGCCCCGGTCGGTCCGTTAACACCTCTGTATGATCATCTAGAACCTGTTGCACTCTCTCCTTCTGATTTTTCGTTAAATGTGTACTGATTTTCACCTGTGCCGCTGTCTCACAGGGATGTAATGGATATTCAAATGATGAAAGTGGTTCCTTTTTCATCTCCATTGCAATGGACAAGGTCAACAAGTGTGTCTCTTCCTGATTTTCTCTTTCCAAATATTTCTTCAGGAGATTCACATGATAGATTTTTTCTTTCCCCTTTTTATCTATCTTATAATTTGTTCTAGACACCTTCTCTAGAACTGTATATGGACCTTGCCATCCAATTTGTAACTTATTCTGACTACCGGGTAGAAGAAGCAGTACCTTCTCTCCCACAGCCAAATCTCTGTCTTTTGCTTTCTTGCCTATTTTTCCATGCACCGGTAGGGTCTCTTCCACTAGAAGCACTGTAGTGATGATTTTTCTTCCCAGAATCATCATTCACAAAACGACCGCTACCAATTTTTTTCTTGGGGCTCTCTCCCCACTTAGAATTCTTGATGAGAGATTTCCTCTCTACATCTTCTTCCTCCAGTTTACATAAGTCCGATTGAGGGATTTTCGGCTTATCCTGGGGTAAGACATCTTTTTGCACTCTCTGCATAGTGGCCATTGTAAAACATCCAAGTGAAGACTGTCCGTGAAAAGGGGCTTCCCATTCCACTTGGTCCACTTTCTTATTCTTTCTATTGTCAGGCCTACGTTTTCCCCGTGGCGTATCCAGGTCCTGATCAATGTTCCCACTTGTGGGTGTTCCCTCATGTGCTATGCCACATCTCTCAACAAAATTCTCAATGTCCCACCTTGCCTTGGGCCAATAATAATTTCTAGCTACCTTTTGAATGATGGTACCTATTTTCTCATGGTCCCCATCTTGTTTCACATGTAAGCTCCTTATTAAGTCTGCCCTATACCTTTTAGGAAGTACCAGCTGTCCCTGACCTTTGGATCTAGTTCCGGTCTTCCGGTATATCAGTTTGTTCTTCATATAGAAGTCTCCTTTTCCTGGAGGTGTATGGCAATTGGACAATTTCCTAAAACAAGGCTTGAGGGTCTTATTTACAGCCTGTGCCTTCCTCATCTCTTCTGGAGTGGTATTTATCATAATATCCTCCTCCTTTCTTGAGGTCGACCTGACCTGAAGGGTGGCCATTACTATAGGATTCCTTCTACAACGGTCAGTGTCATGATTGTCCATCCGACAATTTTTACACCACCTCCTTCCTTGGTTGAAAGATTTTCTTTCATCATATTTCCTTTCATCGAATTGTGGGGTTTTATTTTTATTGTCATACCGTGGCCTATCAAACTGGTGCTTACCTTTGTTCTGATCTCTATGATCAAATTTATTAAAGTTCTGTGGTGCCTTAAAATTATCTACCTGTTTCTTTTTATTACTTGTTACCTCTGCTTGAGCTGCCTGATACCTTTCAGCAACATTTAGTAACTCACCCAGCCTCTCTGCACCTTGTTCCATGAGAAACTTTCTCAGGTCTGGAGCCATGGACTCTCTTAGTTGTTCTATAAGGATCATTTCCTTAAGATCTTGGGTTTTCCCCAGAGAAGTCCATTTCTCCAAGTATGTCTCTAACCGTGCAGAGAACTGGTGATAGGTTTCACCTGACAGTAGTTTAGCATTCCTAAATTTTTTTCTATAAAATTCTCCATTCTTTTCATATCTTAACAAAAGAGCCTGCTTTAACATGTCATAATTGTCTTGATCACCTCTGCTCATTTTGGCAAAAATTTCATAAGCTGTACCACGAAGCCCTTGAGATAACTTTAAGCTCCACCTTTCTCTCTCTCTAACCCATACGTGGTAGCTAATAGTTCATATCTATTTAGATAGCTCTCGATATCATCTTCTTTCTCAACAAAATGATCTAAATGAAAGTTCATAGCTGAGGTTGAGGCTCCCTGACTAGCAGAGGCATCAGAGGTAAAGGGACTGGCACCATTTTCAGGAGCATGGCCTTGAAATTCCAACTCCCTTAGTTGTAACTCGTGCTCCCTTTGTAATCTCTTCTCCTCCTTTTCTGCTTCCCTTTCTGCAGCCTGTCTCCTTTCTTCTGCTTCCCTTTCTGCAGCTATTCTCTTTTCTTCTCTTTCTGCAGCTATTCTCTTTTCTTCTCTTTCTGCAGCTTTTTCTTCTAATTGGAGCCTTTTTATCTCTGTCTCCCGATCCGCCGCTAATTGTAACTTCTTAGCCTCAGCCTCTAATGCCCTAGCCTCTTTGTCAGCCTCAATCTGCAACCTCTTAATTTCTTTTTCAGCCTCTAACTTTCTTTCAGCCTCTTTTTCTAATCTTTCCGATTCTAATTTTCTTTCTGCTTCAAATTTTCTTTCTTCACGTTCAATATATTTGTCACATTCAGTAGTGACATAAGCAATCATAACTTGCCCGTCCATTCCTAACTCTTTAGCAGCCTGCATAGCAGCAGATCGAAACTTTGCCAGGTCCGCCATTTTCTAACAGGCAAATTTATACAATGTCTAACTAAACAATTCAATCTATGACTAATTATACTAAGGACAACCACAGGCACTGAGAGCTCAACCTTATTTATTTTTCCAGAAGTAAATTATCCCCAATATATGTAATAGGAGAAGATTCCAAATCCCGGACAGGACCCCAATATATGTGGTAAAGTGGGATGATATAAATATTTATAGGGGACTTAGTGTACTGACTGAGATCAGCTGTGAAGGTATCTGTATCTAATAAGTGTGGTGTGTTACAGATGACCTTACTTTGCTACCACATTTAGACCTCAGTCAGACTTATTCTGGAATATTGTGATGACTACGTTGAATGTCTAGGGTTATGATAGTGATGAAGTGTATATTCACAAAAACCAACAGACAGATAAACAGTTTAATTTAATCCACAATACTTTACAACACTGTGACACTCACATACATAGAACACTCTATAAGACTATCTTAATAAGTCAAGTGATAACTTTTAAAATATGTATTAATTCCTTTCAACAATAGATATCCTGATTCAACTACAAAGTGAATCAGGAATCACAATCAAATATAATCACAAGTTGTATGTACACAATTTATAGATAGGATCTTTGTATTGACATATATTATTATTGCAATATGTGTGTAAGTTGTGGTGTAGTACTATGAGGCAATACTGGCTTTTCAAGCTAGGTTGTTGTTTGTCATCATGACTTCATGTGTTTGTTTCTGGTGGAAATAATATTGGAAAGGTTCACAGTTTCTTTTATTTGAAACAAATAACTGTCCCTCTTGATTTAATGTACAGTCAATTTTAGAGGGGGGTATACACAAGATTGAGCTGCTCTGGCCAACGAAATCTTAACTTCTGTGTGGGCGGCAGGCAAACTGACTCCTCTGCTCGCTTGCTTCACCGTTTTCTTGAGAAACAACACTGGTCGATATCTTGACCAAGGAGTATGCTACCAGCCTATGGATTCAGCAAAACTCAGACCAGGTGCTGCTTTAATACTTTAGTACCACGGATCCTGAAATAAGAAGGTTGTACCTCCTACTTCAGAACTAATTTATAATCTATTTCCACACTGAAGCACAATACATAACAAACACTGAGTTCAGCGCTGTAGGCCAACTGCTAGCTTCTCATGTAACAATATACACCAGTATTCCTCTCCCTAATGGTTACAACGCCTCTGCAATTCCAGCATTATTTCCTTCTATTCAATAAGATAGGTGTCATAGTACTATTTGGCAATCCCATATATGCCTATACAGTTATACTCCTCTCCGACAAGTTTTGTTCATGGTGGAGCAATATCTAGGCTTTGCCTCTTGTTTGTTACTGAACCACACACATACAGACATAAATTATCAATTCACATTCAATTTTCATCTAAAAGATATCAAATATGTCTAGCTTACCACAATTCAAGGAAATATTAAACAAGTACGTTGACTGGCGATGAGTTATGGCACAATTCCGATCTGCCTCTGTCCCAGGCTTTTATTAGAAAAATATGAGCTGGTTCTCAACGCACTTGCTTCTATAAAGTTTATTTTCAAAAAGTGGCACTGAACAGACGCTCCTAATTGACTATATTAAATGGTCTAGCCAATGAGACCATGTTTACAAAAGCATTTGAAAAAATGTACCCTTCCTATCGTTTCCATTAACAACCAAAAATAGTATTTGCAGTCGACTAATCATGTTTCGCCTTACATATTATTCTAGCCAATCAAATCGGATCTAACGTGGTGGCCTCGTTTCCCCTAAAGCAGTGTCCAAACATGCCATTATGAGCAAATATAATCCTGTGTTGTCAGACAACACCACTATAGTATTTTGGCTATAATTTGTTAATTATTAGACTATTTGCTTAACACCCAACATATTCTTTGTCAGCAAGACCTAAGGCACCCAAATATATAAGTTTAATGGAGCCAAGTGGCTTCGTTCAAAATATGTATTTTCTTCTACCACCCGTTCACTTCTATACGATGGGGTGTCTTCTGTACTGTCAAGCTGATGTTAGGATTTCTGACTTAAAACAGTATTGTGTCATGTTTCCTAATAAGCATTAACCATGTTTTTTAAAACCTTACCTCGTATTGGTAGTGTTTTTTATTACTGTTTATTTGAAAAAAAACAAGCCTGCATGCCTTTCGCGTGGGGTGGCATTAATTTTCAATCGCGAGACGACGTGGTAGTATTGCATGCGTTCCTCCGTACATCTCTCTCTCTCTCTCTCTCTCTCTCTCTCTCTCTCTTCTAAGCCCGTCTGTCTTTTCGTTTACGTAGTGCATAAAATGACATTAATGTAATATTAATCTAGGTCATTACGCAGTGTGTCTATCTCAAGGTTTTCTAAGAAACACAGTACCAGTTTTCCTTTTAGAAACGCGTGTATTTGATGCAGTAGGCTTTACTAGTAAACGTGAAAGCGTTACAATTATGCAGACGGAGCATAAAAAGGGGTTTTCTTGTTTAGCTAGTATGACGTTCTATAACACAGGCGTACGCTATTGTGACCGCACTGTTCTTTTACCATTCTTCTTTCCTTTTATTGAATTAATGCGTTAGGCTTTACATTTACTTTCTAATTTAGATATGTGGATTTAGAATTTCTCACGACACCAGGCCAGGAGGAAGATAGCCGATAGGATAGTCTGGCGCTCTCTCTTCCAAACCTCTACACCTCGCGGTAGATGGTGAACGACTCAGTAAGTAAAGTTTGTACAGAGTCACTCATGTGGAACTGATTAAAAAATAAACCAGGGAATTACCAGTGAAATAACAGGTGAGGAGAATATGCTGACTTTGTATAGGGCACAACCTGAGGTAACAAGTTGACAGCATTACAAGGTAGTCCTTGTTGTGGTGTGCTCAAGGAACAAGGAATATACACACAGACATAACATAAGGACAAAACAACTTGAAACAGATAGAAGAACAAATAAAAGAAAGAAGCACTAATATTGAAAGACTTTGGACAGATGGGGCATGATGGGAAGGTTTGCCATGCTGTAGAAATCACCTGGTAGTACCCATCATTCCGGAACCTTCTGGTATACAAGAATTATACACAAATTCAGAAGACATGGTGATGAGAACTCCAAACAAGGATACATGGGACACGTATATCATACACAACAAGACGGCATGGAGATAACTGGTTAAAGGTCTCTGCTTCACAAGGGCTGAGTGACAAAGAAGATTTTGATGGTCTACACACAGACTTAATAATGTGGATGGTGGCGGTCATAAAACTCTCTCTAAGTTCAAGGTTATTACACATGTTTGCATTGTATGTTCCAGATCTAATCCTGGATACGGAGACGCCCCCTATGTCAAGCAGTACGCTGAATGTGGATCACCCGGTCTCTACATCCACCTGACACCTGGGTATCTTCTTGATGACGCCGTGGTTCAGAAGTGGGGCAGACCTGGTAGGGAAGTCAGAAGTAATGAAAGATATGTAGGATGTTGAGAGAGATGATCAAACGTTAAGATTGAGTGACAGATAGGAAAGATAGATGGGGATGATAGGGAAGATTAGTAAAAAGATACAGAGTAAAACCGGTATATAGAAATGATTGTGACAGAAGGTAGGTGACATGGGAAGACATAGATGATTGTGATAGAAGGTAGGTGACATGGGAAGACATAGATGATTGTGATAAAAGGTAGGTGACATGGGAAGATAGAAGACATAGATAGATTGTGATAGGTGAAGGTAGATTGGTTGGTGACAGGTGACATGGGAAGACATAGATGATTGTGATAGAAGGTAGGTGACATGGGAAGACATAGATGATTGTGATAAAAGGTAGGTGACATGGGAAGATAGAGATGATTGTTATAGAAGGTAGGTCACATGAGAAGATAGAGATGATTGTGATAGAAGGTAGGTGACATGGGAAGACATAGATGATTGTGATAGAAGGTAGGTGACATGGGAAGACATAGATGATTGTGATAGAAGGTAGGTGACATGGGAAGATAGAGATGATTGTTATAGAAGATAGGTGACATGAGAAGATAGAGATGATTGTGATAGAAGATAGGTGACATCGGAAGATAGAGATGATTGTGGCTGAAGGTAAGGGACGTAGAAAGATAAAAATGATTGTGATAAAAGGTCGGTGAAATTGGAAGACAGAGATGGTTGTGATAGAAGGTAGGTGACATGGGAAGACATAGATCATTGTGATAGAAGGTAAGTGACATGGGAACACAGAGATGATTGTGATAGAGGGTAGGTGACATGAGAAGACAGAGATGATTGTGATAGAAGGTAGGTTAAATGGGAAAACATAGATGATTGAGATAGAAGGCAAGGGACATGGGAAGATAGAGATGATTGTGAGAGGAGGTAAGTGACATGGGAAAGAGATGATTGTGATAGAAGGTATGTGAAATTGTAAGACAGAGATGATTGTTATAGAAGGTAGGTGAAATGGGAAGACAGAGATGATTGTGATAGAAGGCAAGTGACATGGGAAGATAGAGATGATTGTGATAGAAGGCAAGTGACATGGGAAGATAGAGATGATTGTGATAGGAAGGCAAGTGACGTGGGAAGATATTGTGATAGAATGTAGGTGAAATTATAAGACAGAGATGATTGTGATAGAAGGTAGGTGAGATGGGAAGACAGAGATGAATATGAAAGAAAATATGTGAAATAGGGGGAAGAGAGAGAGAGAGAGAGAGAGAGAGAGAGAGAGAGAGAGAGAGAGAGAGAGAGAGAGAGAGAGAGAGAGAGAGAGAGAGAGAGAGAGAGAGAGAGATAGAGAGAATGAGAATGAGAGAGAGAGTGAGAGAAATAGAGAGAGAGAGAGCATTAAGTGAGAAGATAAAAGGAAAAGGGAAGATAGAAAATGTGACAGTTTTAGACCACCAGAAAAATCCACAAATATCACCCACGTGACAAATCTCCCCTGACAGTCTCGACACGATATTCAGTAATCATCATCATCTGCCATCTCCACAACGAAGGTTGGCTGTAATGGATCTCCAACGTCTTCTGTCTCTTGTCTTGGTGGTGCACTCTGATAGACTCTCTCTGGTTCATCTCTTGATGGTGCACTCTGATAGACTCTCTCTGGTTCATCTCTTGGTGGTGCACTCTGATAGACTCTCTCTGGTTCATCTCTTGATGTTATCTTCCTACTTATAACGCTGTCGTCCTCATGCACGTTTGACTTTCAACTTTGACCTCTATTAAGGTCTTCATTAAAGTGTTATGTCTTTTTACAAGGCCAAAATATTTTAGCTCTCCTATTGTGTCATCTCCTTAATCAATTCTCTTTTTATATCTACGTTTTCTATATGCTCTTTATCTGTTTTCTTCTCTTACCAAGAGACTTGCCCCATTCTCCTATATATCCACATCTTAAGGATCTCAATTCTTTCTTCCAGTTGCTAATTCATTGTCCATGTTTCGACATCATACGTTAATGAAGAATATATATTTGGGGATTCTCAGTTTGAGTTTGTGAGTTAGTTGTTTAGATGTTAATATCTGTCTCATGTTGTTTAGATGTTAATATCTGTCTCATGTTGTTTAGATGTTAATATCTGTCTCATGTTGTTTAGATGTTAGTATCTGTCTCATGTTGTTTAGATGTTAGTATCTGTCTCATGTTGTTTAGATGTTAATATCTGTCTCATGTTGTTTAGATGTTAATATCTGTCTCATGTTGTTTAGATGTTAATATCTGTCTCATGTTGTTGAATGTAACTTTGGCCATTTTTATTCTCTTCTTGATGTCTGTTTCACATCTGCCATCTTCTGTCATTATATGACCAAGATTTGAGAAACTCTTAACTTGTTCCAGAATTTTCCCATTAATGCTTATCTGTAATGGGGTGTGTTTTGCTAATTATCATAGTTTTTGTTTTCCACAGGTTAATGTACAAGCCATATTTGTGACGTAATGATGTTGACTTATTTCACAAGCTCTTGTAACTCTTTCTGTTGTGTCCTCATTGTGGTCTATACAGTTTAACATGGTGAGCCTCCAAACTCTTCCACGGTGGCCAGCTGTTATCTGTTTCCATGTCCTGATATGCCTCTATATTGCCACACACTTCCTGTTTCGCTTTGTGAGCCGTTGATCTTTTCAGATTCCTCCGCCTCACTCACCATCTCAGTCTTTGTGTACTAGGGTTGGACATTCCCTTGAGTAAGATTGCTCCTACCTCCCTCATGTAGTTTAGCCAGTTAGCCAATACTGTTGTCCGTGATGTGGGCACCACCGTACACAAGCGGTATCCAAGGTGCCATACATGAGCTAGATAAAGAGAGGGGAACCAAATAAGATCCTGACTTTCCATTAAGGATATGGCTGTCACTCACCGTAGGGTACTGTTCCTCTGTGAGGTACTGTTCCTCTATATTCTACCCGACTCCTACATATTCAGTAGAGCTGTCTAATGTTCTCGTCCTAGTTATTGCCATTGCTATCGTCCCATTATCACCACCACAATCTTTACTATAACTGTCGTTACTACCATCATCATCATGGTCTTGACCACCATCATCATCACTGTTGCTGTCTTCGTCGCAGCCACTCTCATAACCCTAACTTCGACGCCCATTCAAACATTTCTCCACTTTCTCCCGTCACAGAAAAGACTCTTGTTCATGAGTGGGCACATCTCAGATGGGGCTTGTTTGATGAGTACCCCATTGACTCTCAAGATGACGCTTTCTACAGGTATGCTGGACTATGGCAGCCAACCAGGTGTGTATTGTTTGATTAATTCCATAGCGGTGTAAGATTAGAGTTGACTTGAGCATTTGGGTCATGAGTTGTTCGCGTGTACAAGAAAGATAAATATAAATATCTAGCCACGTGGTAGTTGCCTGCAGTCTCTGAAGAAACACAGACAAAATAAGACTACTGCCCCAGGCATGTCGTAAAAGGCGACTAGTTCAGGTTGTGCACGAGGCTGACAAAACTCATGACGTCACACAAATTGCGCCAGAAACCACCGCTGCAAGAGTGTGTCCCGTGGACTAGGGTCACCTTGACATGAGCCAACTGCCAGGATGGCTCCTTGTTCCACTCATTTAGAGCTCCCCTAGACTAGGGTCACCTTGACATGAGCCAACTGGCAGGATGGCTCCTTGTTCCACTCATTTAGAGCTCCCCTAGACTAGGGTACCTGACATGAGCCAACTGCCAGGATGGCTCCTTGTTCCACTCATTTAGAGCTCCCCTAGACTAGGGTACCTGACATGAGCCAACTGCCAGGATGGCTCCTTGTTCCACTCATTTAGAGCTCCCCTAGACTAGGGTACCTGACATGAGCCAACTGGCAGGATGGCTCCTTGTTCCACTCATTTAGCGCTTCCCTAGACTAGGGTACCTGACATGAGCCAACTGCCAGGATGGCTCCTTGTTCCATTCATTTAGAGCTCCCCTAGACTAGGGTCACTTGACATGAGCCAACTGTCTTTAGACTAATGGGTACCTGACATGAGCCATTCATTTAGAGCTCCCTAGACTAGGGTCACCTTGACATGAGCCAACTGCCTTAGACTAGGATTCATGAGCCATTCATTTTAGATCCCCTAGACACTAGGGTACCTGACATGAGCCAACTGTCTTAGACTAGGGTACCTGACATGAGCCAACTGTCTTAGACTAGGGTACCTGACATGAGCCAACTGCCAGGATGGCTCCTTGTTCCATTCATTTAGAGCTCCCCTAGACTAGGGTACCTGACATGAGCCAACTGCCAGGATGGCTTCTTGTTCCATTCATTTAGAGATTCCCTAGACTAGGGTACCTGACATGAGCCAACTGCCAGGATGGCTACTTTTTCCATTCATTTAGAGCTCCCTAGACTAAGGTACCTGACATGAGCCAACAGCCAGGATGGCTTCTTGTTCCATTCATTTAGAGATCCCCTAGACTAGGGTACCTGACATGAGCCAACTGCCAGGATGGCTCCTTGTTTCATTCATTTAGAGATCTCCTAGACTAGGGTACCTGACATGAGCCAACTGCCAGGATGGCTTCTTGTTCCATTCATTTAGAGCTCCCCTAGACTAGGGTACCTGATATGAGCCAACTGCCAGGATGGGTTCTTGTTCTATTCATTTAGCGCTCCCCTAGACTAGGGTACCTGACATGAGCCAACTGCCAGGATGGGTTCTTGTTCCATTCATTTAGAGCTCCCCTAGACTAGGGTACCTGACATGAGCCAACTGCCAGAATGGGTCCTTGTTCCATTCATTTAGAGCTCCCCTAGACTAGGGTACCTGACATGAGCCAACTGCCAGGATGGGTTCTTGTTCCATTCATTTAGAGCTCCTCTAGACTAGGGTACCTGACATGAGCCAACTGCCAGGATGGGTCCTTGTTTCATTCATTTAGAGCTCCCCTAGACTAGGGTACCTGACATGAGCCAACGGCCAGGATGGCTTCTTGTTCCATTCATTTAGAGCTCCCCTAGACTAGGGTACCTGACATGAGCCAACTGCCAGGATGGCTCCTTGTTCCACTCATTTAGAGCTCCCCTAGACTAGGGTACCTGACATGAGCCAACTGCCAGGATGGCTCCTTGTTCCACTCATTTAGAGCTCCCCTAGACTAGGGTACCTGACATGAGCCAACTGCCAGGATGGCTTCTTGTTCCATTCATTTAGAGCTCCCCTAGACTAGGGTACCTGACATGAGCCAACTGCCAGGATGGCTTCTTGTTCCATTCATTTAGAGCTCTCCTAGACTAGGGTACATGACATGAGCCAACTGCCTTAGACTAGGGTACCTGACATGAGCCAACTGCCAGGATGGGTCCTTGTTCCATTCATTTAGAGCTCCCCTCGGAGCATAGACCTTCATCAAAGTCAAGTCCTCCTGTGGCGTGTCCTTATCTCCAGATTTGTGCATGTCGTCCCTGTCATGTTCTGTGCCATCTCCAGTTCTCTTCTCCGTGTGCTTCTTGGTCTATCTCTACGTCTCCCTACCCTGGGGGTTCCAGACCAAGGACTGCCTTGTAATGCTATCAACAGGTTTCCTCAATGTGTGTCCTAACCATCACCATCCTCCTCTTTTTATCTCTTGTTCCTGCTACACTTGTCTGCCCATGCTCCATCCTAGCGAAATAAGGGATGACAATGTTGATATAGATGCCGCATATCATGCAGTAGGATTGTTCTTTCCGGTGGTTTCTGAACATGGCGAAGACATAATATAGCCGCTGCTACTTCAAGCGTGTCATAAGAGTAAGATAGTTAACCATGTTTTCCCCGAAGTGTTTTGTTTTATTCATGCTAATTTTTGTTTTTGGTTATCAGCACCATCAACAACGATCCCATGTCATGTTATGTTCTTATATTTCTTGCCACAACTCAGTCTCTTCTGCGTAAACTCTCTCTCTCTCTCTCTCTCTCTCTCTCTCTCTCTCTCTCTCTCTCTCTCTCTCTCTCTCTCTCTCTCGCAATAAAATATTTCTGCCACAAGCTCTTTCAGTATGGGCATGCTGATTTTGGACAGAGTATCACGTAACAGGCTCGTCACACCTCCAAAAACTCGTCACACGTCCTAAAAACGTGTCATCTGTCACACTAAATAATATTAATTTGTATGACACCACAATAAACTACAAAATCATGCGTTTCCCTGTCACTGTCGTCTACAGCAAGAATGCCACATTAAAAATAAACAAACACGATTATGTGAATACGTATGCTCATGTTGTACCCACATGTTATCTTTAATTCACCGTCTTCACCCAGACTGGCCTGAAATACTTACGCAATCTAAATGTTTTGTTCTTATGCCTTAAGGTTTTCAAGCCTGTAAGTAATTTGTTACGCTTAACTTATAACCATTGCCAGAAATCTCTCCTCGAGCGTGCAAGGACATTTTGCAAGTCACCCCACTCAATCTTTCAAGTGACTTTCCAGGCGTGAACGGACATTTTACAAGCCATCCAACTCAATCTTTCTGGTGACAGTTGGTGGATAAACTGTTTGTTCATAAGTTCGCCCAGATTTTCTTTCTGGTCAGAACTGTTTGGCTGTAATATAAATATAGAATTCAAATGAAAAGTAAACACAAAAACATAAAAAAAAACATGTATTATTTTTAAAGTTGGACAATCACAGGTACTAGGCAGGAAGCAGGAAGGTGATGACAGAAGAAGCATGTAACTACAACAATATGAACATTGATAAGATGATAACTATCAAAGGTCGGCATACCCAGAGACCTGCTGGAACTATACGCGTCCATAACTAATCTACCAGAGAAGACTCACAGCACAAGCTACAGATGCAACTGAAGAAGCAATATAATCAAAGTAAACCACCCCAGAACCTTTCCCACATCTGTTACCTTTTACTACTGCGCCAATCACACTGTTATCGTTACGTAAAGGGGCATTCTTAAAGTATTAGGCTCCAGTGTGGGTACTTGTCGCGCGGTAGGTTAATTGGTTTATTGGGCCCAGGCTAAGTAAAGAGTAAAGGTTGACTGATACACGAGAATGTACAGAAAATAGATTTCACAGGTGGTATGTTGAGGGAAAGATATGTCTCTGGAGTGAGTAGGTTTCTCTCATCCAGCCTATCCGTACAACTATGCTTTATTATAAGACAGTCTTTGCCCCCCTGTCTAATGAAAGAACAGGTTACTCTACACACACACACAACAATATGTGACAACAATGACACACAAACGTGTAAAACTAAGGATAAATGGGTTTGGGTCTGACCAATACACAAAGTTAAGTTTCTCTGTAGTTTATTATCACTAAACTTGACAACACCAATTATCTAAAAGATATCAAGAAATCATTTACATACATAGGAAATAAAGAAGAGAGGTGCGCCTTCCCCCGTATGGAGAAAAAAACCGAAAATTATTAACCCAAAGGTTGAAGGTTAGCACTAGGTTACAGAATAAAACAATATTGGTACACTATAAGATCAAGTAAAGTAAACCAAATTTAGACAATCAGATTTATGGATAATTCCCAGCAAAATAAAAACAAGAAAATAATCACACACTCTCTCGCACAGTGGCCACTTCTCACACTCTTACCTAATTGGCTCCTATAGTAGGTCTGTGGTATCCCTTGGTAACATAATTATTCCATGAACATAATTGCTATTTCACTATGATTACACTGTCACCCCCAGCTGTCGATATTTCAAATTGGCCCCAGTCACCCCCCCCCCCCCCAAAAAAAAAAAAGCAAAAAAAAAAAAAAAACTAGTGAAGTGAACGCCGAATATGGTGCTTCTATTTGGATATAGGTGTTCCTACCAATAGTTGGAAATGTGAGAATCCTTGAGGTTTACCCTTTTAAGAGGGGGATATTTCCAGTATTGGGATTTATCTGGTTGCTAAAAAATGTTAAAATGATGATGATGGTTCTTCTATCGGCCAACTCTGTGTCAGAGCGCCAATTCTGCACAGTGTATAAAGATATGTATATATAATCCATTTGAATACGACTGTCAGGAGTTGGGGAACAATAATAATGTTACATGTACACACCACTGTGGGCTGGTAACAATGGTAATCTGGATTGTGTAAGTCCAGTATTTATATTTATTGTCATCCAATATCATCGCCTAGTACACGCTTATACATGAAATGGATAACGAACCAGAAAAGTAAAAGACCGCTGGTCGCCCTTGAGATCAGGTCTGCGAAAAATATAAGAGAACATTTGTGGGAAAAATACTACCATTCTGTGTAGATATCTCTGTATCTACCGACGTGGACAAGACGATCTCTCATCCTCTCTTTCAGTCCTGACTAAGTTCAAAAGACACATGGTGTTTCACTACGCCTACACGCTCGCAGACGTCGCTGGCCGCTAATCTGGGTAGGACCGAGTTTATGATAAATCACCCGCACCTGCTCGCTCGCGGCTGGCGGTCGGCGTATGGTGTTAATTCTTATTTAATTTTTCATACGCACCACCTACAACAATAATTGCCTGTCATTAAATAGCTATTAAATTGTCGGTGTCTGTTCGTTTGTCGTATGGCATTTAAAAATAATAGACGCTATAATAACAAATTACAAATGAAATATAAACATGTATTCTATACTCCCGCTATCAGTCGCCTAACGCCTATAAGGTCCGGTCTGCTTAACAGTCGAGTTTATCTCTCTTTCTCTCCTGGGGAGTTTAAGTGTCGCGTCCGTCCACACTGTAAACATAATTACCGTCTCGTCTCAGTGAGTTAGCGGTCGGGTGGTGGACTAACATTTTAATTGAATATCTGGTATGAAAATCGCTACGCGTTATTTTATTTAATAGGTCTTACTAGCGAGAAAAATCTAAGAGAAGTATAAGTGTTTAAATGCTATCATCACTTTTAAATCCTTAGCACTATTTTCCTCTTACCAGAAAATTCAGAACGAAAATCTCCACGAATCACTCATAAACACTTCCAACAAGAAAAATGGTTCTCGGACTGCGCGCTAGACTATTCAAATTCTGACTGACTTCTGATGGCGGGGTTAAGAAAACAGCAGTATATAAATCATTAGATTTCTCTGATCTCTAATGGTGTTAATTTCGCGCTCCTGTGTGTGGGATGAAGATTCAGAATCTAGAGCCCAAGATGAAAGGCTTACGATTCGGACTACCAGAGTCTCTCGTCTGAAGTTGTTGACCGACATCAAAGACTTTAGTTCTGCTAGCGGGTTTCTCTTCAGAATGCCCGCGTCTCGAGATCAAAGAGCACAGGGGAGTTCTAGACTTTCCCTGAGTAAAACTACAAAGGGTCTGTGCCGTCGCTCTCTCACGTGCTGTCTGTCTGTCAGGTATTATGATTGACAGATGAGCTCGCGTGAGTAGAACGAAGTAAACAAAGCCTGATTTGCTTCCTGTTATTGATTGACAGGTCACTAAAATTGTAAACACTGTGTTAGCCCGTGTTTTATGAAAAGAGGGCGGGACAAAAGGTGAGCTGCAGAAGTAGACAGGCAATATAATGCATGGTTTTAGCTAGCAAATCATAGAGCAGCTATGAGGTGACAATAAGCTGTCAGATTACTGTAGGCTCTTTTCCTGTACACGTCACAGTACTCCTTTGGCACTCCCCCTTCCCCTCACCCTCATAAGTAAACAAACGCAAAAATATATGATGCTTGTTAGTAGATTTTTAAACTGTCCAGTACTAAGATAATAGTGTCCAATAGCACTCTACTCCCCCCCGTTTTGTTTTCTGGGTGTCTCCTTGGGTGTACTGAACATCCCTCCCCCATCACTTTGACATCCCCTCAGTACGCCATTCATCGGTACCATTATTTCACCCACATCTGGAACATTTACCATTGCGGCAGTAGCAATATTATCGGCACCACTACTCCAGCCACAAACAAGGATATTAGCAACCTGTACAAAAGTCATTACTAAAACATCAGCAGAAGTATGCAACAACTACTACACCACATATCATTAACAACACCCAGTGTGACGACAATAACCCTCAAAGGAACCGCCATCATTTTACCACGGCAACACTTGCTTGACGGTTATAATCGTAGCATTCATTTTATACAGGTGGGAAAGTTCTACCACTATGACAAAAAACGTCCTATAGGTCATCCAGTTTTTCTTTCTAAACTCCTCTCCGTCAGTATTCATTCGATCATTCCTTTTTCTTAATCTTCATCCGGTCATTATCTTACTTTTACGCCTTCGTGTACCGATATTATCTTATCCTCGGTAGGTCACACCTCGACACACCCACACACTTTATGCTTGAACGGACACGTTTGTTAGATAAACCCAAGACGATAGCGTGGAAGTATATTTATCAGCAATGAGGCATTTCTTTTTTTTTTTTTCCTTAACCAGCGGCACTTAGGCTTTCAGCCCTTCGGCCCAATGACATGTCATTGCGAGGCTGGGGAACCTGAGGACTTTCCTTCCAACCCGGTCAGGAGCTTCGCTCCTTCCCATCCACAGAGGGTTTATCACAGGAGCCGTTCAGGTTGTTCAGTCAAATTTCCGGCCGTAAACATTTCTTCAAACGCCGACGCCCGGGTTTGAACCATGAACACCTGGTCGCCAGTACAACGCCGAAGCCATTACACCAGCGCGGCTCCAGCAATGAGGCATAAAAACAAAACATTTAGATTGCGTAAGTATTTCAGGCCAGCCTGGGTGAAGACGGTGAATTAAATATAACATGTGGGTATGACTTGCAGAAAATGCAATTCCCAAGGTTAGCTTGATTGTAACAATCTGGATACCAGACGTATCATGTAATGATTTCCAGCAGGTCTCTTAACAAGATTGTTAAGTTAGGACAAGGAATACGACATAATGGTTACGATAAATGTAACACTTAGTGCTATACCATATATGGTCATGGAGTAATGTTCATGGTGGGGGTAGAGGAAGAATTTACAATTTACTAAAACAAGTCTATTTACCTCGCGATTGGTGTTAAAATTAGATAATGAACTAAACTAAATTTTGATTCGGTTTCACCTCACAGAACCTCACGAGATGACATTTTGTGTGGGCGAAATTTAAACTTTAAAACCTACAGCACTTTGAAATTTACCCACTGCATTTTCTATCTTCGTCAAGTAGACCAGACCAGGAGTCAATAGATAGAAAATTTTATAGGTAGTGATTATGGCCAGAATAAGTATTAGCTTGTGTGAAATTGCCAGTACCATTATTTGACAAAGGCTTTAATAATCCCGACCCCTATAAATATGCCCTGTGTTAAAAGAAAATAGTTGTAACATAGCAATTAATATTAGCTCACGGGGAAAGACTGCATCTTAAACAACTCCACAACATTCTATCGGTCATGATGTGCATCAAATTATAGACATATTATTAACTCTGTTGGGGTAAGTTGTAACATGTACAATTTTATTTTATATTTACATTTAACAATTGCTTACTGGTGTACAGTTAAATATGGGGCTGGCAACCTCATCATATAAATAAACTTGTGACTGCTTCTTGCGGGTTTCCTCACAGTCACCATATTTCCAACTATGTACCCATTACTGACACAGTTTACGGACTATCTTTGTTAAATCTCCACCACTAACCAATATTTTCCGATGAAGATATACAATCCATGAACTTTTTTCTTGACAAATCAATTTTATTAATTTTAACCTTGTTGATTAAATATTTCATAAATAAATCTCTTGTTGTCTATGTAAATATAAATCCTTAGTTGCAGTCTGTCAATGAACTGATGTCTACACACACACGCGCGCACGCACACACACACACACACACATATATATATATATATATATATATATATATATATATATATATATATATATATATATATATATATATATATATATATATATATATATATAAATTCCACGTGAGTCACTAAAACGAGAGGGAAGTATAGTTTTGAAAGAACGATATCCTGGACACAAAGTTGTATCAGGTGATACCAGGATAGTGCCAGATAAAAGACTGGTCTTATAAGTAATACCCCCTTCTCTGAAAATAGTAAGGGTATATGGACATCAAAGGTCAGATCAAGCTGTATAAGTTCCTAGGTATGATTATAGTGTTTTATCCTAGGTTCCTAAATGCTCTTCTCAAGATCCTCCTCTGTTTATAATGTTAGGCTCTGCTAGGGGTTTTAAACTAAACTATTAACCAACAAGAACTGTAACTTAACTTAAATAATACAAGTAAGTCTGTTGGTAAAATTTACAATTTATTTTGTACAAGTTTTCTTTTCTTTGTGAAATTTTTCACTGAACTCAAAATTGATTATGAAATAAAATTTAATAAAATCACTTGTTAAATATTCACAACTAACTACAGTCTGTAAATTTATAAAGACAGTTCTTCTTTCCTGGCTGATCTCAATCTTGTTGTAGACTGTCTTTAGTTAGGTTCACTAAGAGTTCTTCACAGTTACTGAAATAATGTCAATCCCTGATTATAAATTTGCCTATCTAGATGCACTGACTTTTCATCATACTATCTTGGGTGACTTATTTATTGTCGTACAGCTGGTTCTACACTGGACAGTAGCCTTGTATGGCTACTTATCTTCACTTCTTGTCTTGGAGCCTGTCACATTTCTGTTCTGGAAAGAAACGGTCAACTGTGTTTCCTCCAGGCAGTAGGTACTGGGTGGCTGTTCCTCTAGAATTAGAGGGCACTTGCATCACTAGCTCCTTCAGTTGTGTCTGGCTCCTTACAAGTATACGTTTGTTACAGGATGTAACCTGAAATACAATTGGTTAACCACTGTATTGTCTATCTCTATCTCTCTATCACGTAGGTGAGAAGAGACAGTTTCAGACAGGGTGCAGGTAGACGCACAGGGCATAATAAATCAGTAATAACACAATTTATTTCATCGTGAATACAATCCTTCTCCATTTTCTTGATTATAGCTATCTGTCCATGATTCGCCTCCATACAATTTTTAGGCCTCATGGAAAACACTATGTAATATCTTAATCAATACAGTAATTCCAGTACTTTCATGCTTTCCTTCGTTCCTGGTGTGTGTTCCATTCCTTCAAGAAATAATTCTTTAAATGTTCTTCTAAAAGTAAGAACACACTTTCTGCTGCCATTCTCAATTTATCTGAATATACACAGGCTTGGTTTGCCTCCAAAAATTACACAGTGGTTTATAACACAGTTACACACTTCCTAACGCACAATTTGATTAATTAATTAGAAATATATATATTTATACATTCTTTCTTACCCTCAAGTACATACAGTCGAGCTGTTAATGGTCATACAGTCTGCTCTCAGATGCAGAAGGCACAGGAAGTCTCACTGAAAGACTTGCGCTCTCGCTGTATTTTTGGAAATTTTTGTGGCCTCCTTTCGAAAGATGGCAAGTCTTTATATAAGTCACGGCCGAACGTCGCGGAGGGCAATAAGACTGAAGTGTGTTGCATTCTCAACTTCAGGCATAATTTTGTCGAGATGTGCTTTTATGGAAAATTAGGAATATTAATATCTTCCTTATTCCTGGATCGATTTCCTTCACCTTAGGCTTAAAGTACGCCCTGGATTATTCTTTATCTTGCTATTGTCTTTTCCTTTCCTACGTCCATCTTTTCATGGGCGCAGCCTAAACAGCAAAATTTTCGACTTGCCTGATGCCTCGATGCATTCCACTCGAGATTTCTCCATTAGTATAGTGCTTTTCGTGGAAGTCTTGGCACATTCCTACAAAGGAACAGTCCTATTATAAAATTACTGACCTCTTCCATGCGGTACTTCGCTCATAATTCTGTAGTTTACTTCCAATTCCAACCAGGTTACACAGATTTGATCCGGCCATGTTTAGATGCCTAATACTATTGTAAACAAAGCGAGTAAGGATGCCGTTTCATTGGTCCGTCTAGCATACACTGTTATAGAGTATGGCGTACCGTTTTGGTATGAATGACGTGTTGTGAATCAGAATTCACGACAGTCACCCTAAAATAGAAGCACCAACCTTCTATTTATATCTCTGCCAAAAGTAATCTTGAGTGTTTGCTGCTACATTTCTTTTACTCCAATTTTGGCCATTTTTTTACCACTACTGCAGATCTAGGGAGACAACCCGCGACAACCTCTACTACAGTGACTTTTACTGTCCATTGGTATTATTACGAATATTATAATAAAACACCAGGCATTACACATTATAAGGCGCCGTGTTTAGTGCACTGGCTTCCTAGCTCGGTGGTCCATGGTTCGATCCCCAGTTGAGGTGAGGGTTTTTAGACCGCAAACGGCTCCGAGGCCTACACAGCCTCAAAAATTGGGTACCAGAGCAACTCTGGGAACTTTAAGGCGGCCGGCGTGATGCTGACCACATCACCCCTAGTGTGCCGACGGTCGAGAAATTATGGGCCTAACACCATATTCCCAATATGCCTCAATGGGCGTGTAACGGGATCCTTTACCTTTTTTTTTTATTACACATTATATGATCCAACAACTGGTTTGACAACTACCACCTTTTACTACAGCCAGAAATACTGCAGCCGTTACCATTACAAGTAATAAACTTTGACGGATAGAAGTCCCATTTCCACCATCGCAACTTTGTCTTTAATAGATGTCCCATTTACACCATTACAACGTTGTCTTTAATAGATGTCCCATTTCCACCATCACAACCTTGTCAATAATAGATGTCCCACATCCGCTATTAAAATGATAGTTACAATAGATGTCTGACGACCACACTTACAAATTCGACTACAACAGCCGCAACAGCTACCACCTTGACAACACTCACAAACCAACATCATAACAGTAACAACTGCAATCTCAGGCCTTCACGATGTGGATAGGTCTTTGCCTAACTACTCGTACAATTACTAACAATTGATGGGACTCGAACAGTGGCCTACTCTACCTACTCTACCGATTACAGCAGCCACCACTACCGCCATTACAACCATATAGACATATCGTCACATTTAAGAGACTATCTCCTGGTCGAGTATCTTACATGAAAGACGGCAATTAAGTTTCCCTGAAATGACCTGTACAACTAATTTACAAAACTTGTAAATGTTTGTCGTACGACAACTAGGAAATGTTGTATAACACTCGTAGTTTAGATTTTTTTTTGAATGCAAGAAAAATGAAGAGAGAGAGAGAGTACAAACAATAAATCTTTCTACCATCAGACACAGCGTGCCACTGACTTTCCTGCTTCTATTTTTGGTTTAGCTCCCCTGGCTTATCAATCTACCACGTCATTAGATTTGTATTATACTCTTAAATCTGCCAGCGCATTTAGTGTCTACCCCGCACACCAAACTTATCCTTCTGTCCTCCACCCCTTAAGTTATCTATCTATCTATCTATCTATCTATCTATCTATCTATCTATCTATCTATCTATCTATCTATCTATCTATCTATCTATCTATCTATCTATCTATCTATCTATCTATCTATCTATCTATCTGTCTGTCTGTCTGTCTGTCTGTCTGTCTGTCTAATATGTAAAATGCATGTGAGAATAAATGATTTCAGTATTAAAGGTGAGATAAAGGAAGGGCAGAATGTCAGACGGGCCTGCGTGCCCAATTCTCAACCCTTTGAAAATAAAGTTCGTTCGTTTTGTCTGTCTGTCGTTCATTTTTCTTCCTGTTGTTTTTGTCTCTCATCTCACCAATCTGACATCTCTGTCCCGGCAAGACCAACGTGGTTCACAGTTTTCTGTTCTCAACTCTCTCTCCCCCCTCCTCCCCCCATATACGTTTACAAAAAAGATGTCATTTGTTGCTTACACTTTCAGGCTATGATTCTGTTCATTTCTGTGTCAGTTAACAAACAAAATACGTATAGATATATAAACATTTCTACAAGGTGTTAGTCAGTGCCTGGTATAATGAGTACCCAAGGTGGGACAACTGGTGTCTGTATAATACTTACTTAGTCGTTCCCCTTCTACCGTGAGGTGTAGAGGTAGTCTGTATAATACTGATATACTAACTGACTTATTTACAGCTGCCTGCTATTCTAGTTCCCTCAAACATTTTCATTGGCGTATACCCCAAAATGGTGGATATGTTTGAGAGCAAAGTAGTATCTAGTTTTTTGTTTTGTTTTGAATGACGTGATTTAAGACTGTCGTCTGTATGTAGAACCGCAGCTTTTGTTATCAATCTAGTCACTACTGTCCACAAATTAATGATCATCCCTTGTGAAAAGACTACGGATTTTTGAGAGTTACAGTTCTTAGACGTACCTCGAGCCTCATGTGATACACCTTGTTTAGGTAGACCTAGTGCCCCTAGATTAATTTCCCACACGTTTTTGAGCCCCCACGCCCAGGTCATTTCATTCTGGGGATTCTAGAACAATTGATGTCTTGTAAAGCTGTTGTCATCTGTGTGAACCTCTGGTATGTAGACGCAGTGTTCTTGATGATACGACACATTTCTGAACCACAGAGCAGAATACACTTCACTTGTTGAATGTTTGTTTTCTTGAGGAAGAGCTGCATGGTTCCATTTTGTTTTGTTGGAGTTGAAGGTCAGCCTGGCTGTGTTTATCCTGCTATTGACATTCTGGTATCGATATCCTGGTAGTGCCACCCTGGTATCGATATCCTGGTAGTGCCACCCTGGTATCGATATCCAGGTAGTGCCACCCTGGTATCGATATCCTGGTATTGACATGCTGATATCGATATACTGGTAGTGCCACCTTGGTATCGATATCGTGGTAGTGGCACCCTGTTATCTATATACTGGTATTCTCATCCCACGTTGTCAGATACCTCATAATTTCTGCCTTTCTTTCCGTCTTCTCTCCTTGGTGACCTTCTACTAACATTATCATTTTCAGTAGCAAGAGTTATTTCTCTTAACTTCTCTTACTAATTTGTAGGCACGGACTTTGCTCGTTTCCTTATCATCTACACGTATTATTCTAATAGGTCTTCTCACTCTCAATTCCTCTACTTTAGTAACTAACCCTATCTCGTGCTGTTCCCTCAAAAATGTGAAACAAGCAGCCATGAACAATTCAATTATGATCATAATGTTGATACAACGCACTACTTTCTTTGCTGGCAGGTGTTCCACAGAAGTCGAGGGTTCAATACTTAATGAGCACACAAGTGGACCATGCGATTTCGATTTTTTCACTGGCCAACCTGGCAAAGATTGTCGATTTTTTCCTCGTATGGCGGCCAATAAGGCAGCTGCTTCTTTGATGTTCATGCAGTACCTGGACAGTGTAAGTCATATCTATCTATCTATCTATCTATCTATCTATCTATCTATCTATCTATCTATCTATCTATCTATCTATCTATCTATCTATCTATCTATCTATCTATCTATCTATCTATCTATCTATCTATCTATGGGAGCCGCGCTGGTGTAATGGCTTCGGCGTTGTACTGGCGACCAGGTGTTCATGGTTCAAACCCGGGCGTCAGCGTTTGAAGAAATGTTTACGGCCGGAAATTTGACTGAGTCATAGGTTCCCCAGCCTCGCAATGACATGTCATTGGGCCGAAGGGCTGAAAGCCCAAGTGCCGCTGGTTAAGAAAAGATCAAAAAAAACTATCTATCTATCTATCTATCTATCTATCTATCTATCTATCTATCTATCTATCTATCTATCTATCTATCTATCTATCTATCTGCCTATCTGTCTATCTATCTATCTATCTATCTATCTATCTATCTATCTATCTATCTATCTATCTATCTATCTATCTATCTATCTATCTATCTATCTATCTAATCTGTCTGTCTTTTGGTATGTCTCGGTCTGTTTGTCTGGCTGACTGCCTTATCTGGCTATCTATCTATCTGTCTGATTGCATCTGTCTCCCTATCTCTGCCTATCCCTCTGTCTGTGTCTGTCTATTTGTCTGTCTGTTTATTGTCTATCTATCTATTACCAACGGTCACCCTATTCAAACATCCGAATCTATTTTACGATACAGCAGCTGATACAAAGTATATTCTTACCAACTCTTTTCTATGAGAGTCAAATATGGTCCATGACCAAAGCACATGAGAAGGAAATGCCATCCTACAAGATGAGATGTTTATGACACGTCTTTAAAGTTTTACCAGGAGAGACAGACACGAGAAATGATGACGTCAGATATATTGTTGGTACTACATCCAGCATTAAGTATATAGAGACACAGAAAATCAAGTGGTTTGACAGTCTCATGCAACGGAACCCGATAAATTACCACTACGCGCTTACACTATTTGACGATCTGGGTTCAGAGTTCAGTGATGATCGAGAGGTAGATAGATAGACAACATCACAGACATCCTACAACATCACAGACATCATACAACATCACAGACATCATACAACATCACAGACATCCTACAACATCACGAGCTCACAGTTGCCATCAAGAACACAAACTTCAGCTCCCCGCAACGCTTCACAAAAAAATAAAAAAAAAATAATAAAAAAAACGACCTATAGAGTGAAGTAAGTAAGAAAGCTGAATAATCTAAGAAGTATCAAACTCCACAATTCTCGCCGTTTGTACGTCGGTCACATCTATGGGATGCAACTATGGTTGAAAGTTATACATTAATTGTATTGTTTCCCTTATATGTGCTCTCCCGAAAATAGTAACACTTAACGAAGAAAAATCGGTGACAGTGATATCTGAATAAAATGTACGTTTTTGATTGTAGAACCCAGTTTCATTCCGGAAACGGATTTAACTCATCATTTTGTTAAAAATAACCTTAAAATGTAAGTTTTTGATTGTTTCTTCAAGCCAAAATTTTAATTTAAAGTATTGCAGACTTATTGTTGGAGCTACTCGCTAGAAATGAAACGGTTTATTAGAGCATAGATACCATGATTTCCGATGATCTCAACGACGCAGTTGATTTCCCAACCTATTTCTTTAACGAGCAGTGCCCATCAGGAATGCCACCGTATTTGCTGAAATTAAAGGTTGCTGCATGTGTGATGCTATTGCGAAATCTGAACGCAAAAAAAAAAAAAAAAAACGGACTATTGAATGGCACGCGTTTGGTCATAAAAGTCTTGCATCGGAATTCCATTGATACAGAAATTATCACTGGCAGTAATAAGGGAGAACGAGTTATAATTCCTCGCAATGACTTAGAACCGAGCGAGCGCAGTTTGCCATTTAGCATGTGATGTCGTCAATTTCCAGTGATTTTAGCATTTGCAATGACGATCAATAAGGCGCAAGGACAATCTTTTGATCACGTAGGAGTTTTCCTTCCTGAACCTGTTTTCGGACACGGCCAGCTCTATTGTCACCTTTTTTATTTTTATTTATTTTTATTTTTTTTTAAATTTCCTCGCATGGGGTTGCATTGGCCCCCGCCCAAACCCGGCTCTGGTCAAAACCACATGTCCCAACACAAGAAGACCCAATGATACCATGTGTCATTGTAGTGGCCTTCCGTGTTTTCACACGAAGGACCTCATGACATAAATGTCACTACTGGTCCCTGTGTGTAGACACATGATCCTAGCCTTTTTTTTTTCCTCGCTTGAGGTCGCATATTTTTTCCTCGCATGAGGTCGCATTGTCCCCGCCCCAAACCCGGCTCTGGTCAAGACCACATGTCCCAACACGAGAAGACCCAATGACAGAATGTGTCACCTAGTGATCCTCTGTGTTCTCACACAAAGGACCTAATGACACATAAATGTCACTGTACCGGTCCCTGTGTCTAGACACATGATCCTAGCCAAAAGCCGGATATTAGGCCTTTTTTTTTTTTTTTTTTTTTACATTTCCTCGCATTAGGTTGCATATTTTTTCCTCGCATGAGGTTGCATTGGTCCCCGCCCATACCCGGCTCTGGTCAAGACCACATGTCCCAACACAAGAAGACCCAATGACAACATGTGTCATTGTAGTGATCTTCTGTGTTTTCACACAAAGGACCTCATGACATAAATGTCACTACTGTTCCCTGTGTGTAGACACATGATCCTAGCCAAATGCCGGATATTAGGCCGTTGGGTCGGCCAGAGCATTATTTGTGCTTCAAGCAAGGTTTAATGAACGGTGATTTGGTTTTAGTCAAGTAAAAGAGTGTAGAAAAAATGGTTTAGGAAATATGAATGGATTTGGATACAGACTATTTGTCTTAGTTGAAGGGAGATAAAATGAGTGAAGGGATGCTTTGAGAAAAGGGAGGAAACTCCGCATATTACGGTTGGTGGATAAAGGTCTTGAATTAGGGTTAAGCAGATTTAGTGGGTTCTCAATTGTGGTTCAGAAAATTAGTATGTAACGAAGTTGTAGTAAGCTTTAAAGAAGAGAATATAGAGTTCAGTTAAAACGTCAAAGGGAGATAACGTAGAATTAAGTCCCTTGCAGGTGTTAGTGAGTTGAGGGAAAAAATACACACGGGAATAGAGTGAGAGAAGTCTAAAAATAACAGACGATAGTTCACTGAATTCGCTTACGTTGTAAAAGCGTGAGCATATTTTTTCCAGTGAGTGGAAATAGGGCCCACCAATCGTTTTAGCTGGTAAACAGGGACAGATCAGCTGAGGATTCACTAGAAGTCAAGGGCAGAACAGTTTACGGCTCGCAAGTGTGCGGTCGTGTATTTCTGAAGATGAACAAACAAGAATGTTGTGCGGTTGCCACAAGTTTGATAATATCTATAGAAGTTATCACATATAGATTAGAAGTGACAAAGTAAACTCATAAGGTATATAGATAAGTTAGGAGATGCTAGTCCTGGGAAATTCGGAGGATGTGATAAAGATTAGTCAGAACAGTATGAGTAAACTAAGAAGTTTCATAGACAGAGAAAAATGCTACTTAAGAGAATTTGTTTTGTAATGTCACTAGTGAGTGTATTCACAGGAGAGATTCAGGGAATCACCTGTAAGTATTGACATTTTATGAATTATTATGCACTTTGATGAACATTTTTCCTGACTCGCAGCAGAGAAATCACAAGACGATATTTAGAAAAATGAGTAAATGAAATGGTACTGGGCGAGAAGTTTAGAGAAGAGAAGCAATGGAATGCCCAGGATGTACCAGAGGAATAGAAATACAAATTACTTTGCATACACTTGATCAGGAGTTTTGAGGCAGATTGGGCAAAATGAAATAGAGCTTGAGGAAGCTAATTAAGTACTTTGAGATGGGTACTTTGCATAAAGTTGATCAGGAGTTTTGAGGCAGATTGGGCAAAATGAAATAGAGCTTGAAGAAGCTAATTAAGAACTCTGAGATGAGATAAGCACAAAGGGGATTAAATGCCTACATACTTTTGAGATACAGAATGTATACTTGAGGTAACTATGATATGACTGCAGGTGTGCTCTATATGAAGAATTACTTGCATCTTTGAAATATATTTATATTACATGTAAATAAATACAATTTTGTAAGAGAACAAACAAATGCTTGAGTTGATCCATGAAGGATTGTTGTTGAATGCCTGATCATCAATCACTATAATAACTCCACTATACGATTCAGTCACTGATTAACAACAAAGAAGGGTACGAACGAGCCAAGGGTTGAAAATAAGAAGGAAAGTAGTTCATCCAAGAATTGTCCACTCGGGCGGAGAGGGCCAGTACAAAACACTACTAACTTAAAACTTGGAAGATATACAAGGAAACTGGTGTGATTCGCAACTAGGCCTGCCACCTGCCACCTAGTAAAGATTAGACGAGGTAGCACTGTTACACTATACTAATTGATGCCGTAACCAGTCCTTGGTCCTATGACATACCTATACTAATTGGTGCCTTTGGACCAGTTCTCGGATCACCACCACTACCACTATGACACAATGTCGCCCTCACGCGAGGAACAAATCATGAAAACTTGAAAGTTTTTGTTAAAAACACTTTTTATCAAGGAACATTCTTTGAAACAAATCCACGCACTTTCACAAAAAATGTCATCAAATAACTTTTGTATTGAATTAAAAACTATTAAAAATATATTATAGTATTTTATTTACTTCCGTCTTTATTGACGGGTTATTACTTACTTACTTACTTACTTAGTCGTTCCCCTTCTACCGTGAGGTGTAGAGGTTTGGAAGAGAGAGCGCCAGACTATCCTATCGGCTGTCTTCCTCCTGGCCTGGTTCCATTCTAGTCCTCGATCCTTCAAAGATTGTCTAATGTTGTCCTCCCAGCGGACTCTGGGTCGTCCTTTATTGACGGGTTATTGCTAGTTAAAATTATTTCAGTTCTTGAACCTCTGGACATTTCAGATCGTTGAATTTTGTGATGACCCTGTGACAGCACCTAGACATCTGAAGCACAACTACCTGGCCCCTAACAGACAGAACAGACTGTGCCAGTACAAGAGTGCCTGGGAAGTCATGAGGAAACACCCTGACTTTGCCAAACGTGAGTCATAGAACTGTGTCACGGAGTTTCCATGTCTGCATTTAATGAAACAGAGTACCAGTAAATACAACAATATTTATTATGTGTCAGAGTACAGTAACAGTAAATACATCACTACTTATTATGTCATGGAATACAGTAACAGTAAATATAACAATATTTATTATGTCACGGAATACAGTACCAGTAAGTACAACAATATTTGTTATGTCATGGAATACAGTAACAGTACATACAACAATAATTATTATGTCATGGATTACAGTCACAACAATACTTGTTATGTCACAGAATACTGTAACAATAAATACAACAATATTTGTTATGTCATGTAATACTGTAACAATAAATACAACAATATTTGTTATGTCATGTAATACTGTAACAATAGATACAGCAATATTTGTTATGTCACGGAATACAGTAACAGTAAGTACAACAATATTTGTTATGTCATGGAATACAGTAACAGTAAATACAACACTATTTATTATATCACGGATTACAGTAACAGTAAATACAACAATATTTGTTATGTGACGGAATACAGTAACAGTAAATACAACAATATTTATTATGTCATGGATTACAGTAACAGTTTTTTTTTGTGTGCGCCCGCTAATACTCGAGGCGAAATCTCAGGTTATTATTAATGTCTAACCTGACATTGATTTTACGTGAGTATCCCTTTTTTCTTGTACAGAGACAGGTGTCCCTCGCCATTCAGGCAGATACTCGCCGATTTTGGAGGTATCCATTAGAGCTGGGTCGGCTCAGGAGCCACCAATCCCTGGTCGACGACACTCCTTCAAACGTCCTCGCCAGGTCTCGAGTTAATCCAGTCCAATTTCCGGTCGACGAAAAATCCTCAAATGCCGTCGCCCGGGTTTGATCCTGAATCACCCGGTCGCCAGAGCGGTGTTGTAACCACTACGCTAGCGCGGCTCCTCACAGTAACAGTAAAAACAACAATATTTGTTGTGTCACGGAACACAACACCAGTAAATACAACACTACTTGCCGTGTCACGGAATACAGTAACAGTAAATACAACAATATTTGTTATGTCACAGAATACAGTAACAGTAAATGTAACAATACTTACCGTGTCACGAAGTCAGGCAGATCTGGTAAAACATCGTGACTTTTTTTTTTTAACCAGCGGCACTCGAGCTTTCCAGCTTTTTTGGCCCAATGACATGTCATTGCGAGGCTGGGGGGTCAGTGGACTTTCCTTCCAACCCGGTCAGGAGCTTCGCTCCTTCCCATCTACACGAGATTTGTGTGCAGAAGCCGTACAGGTTATTCAGTCAAATTTCCGGTCGTAAACATTCCTTCAAACGCTGACGCCCGGGTTTGAACCATGAAAACCTGGTCGCCAGTACAACGCCGTAGCCATTACACCAGCGCGGCTCCCCACATCGTGACTTTAAAAAAAGTTTAACTTAGTTAAATCATTGAACAAACGATGACCCAATGAGCGCGACCAGAAGGGAACGTCTTTGTTGTCTACTAACAATAGGCAGATACTTTATGTGCCTGCTCCTTGTTTCACCGAAATATATCCTTAATTTTTCTTGTTTCTTTGATTTTTCACAAACTATTGTGTACTCTGTTGTTTTAGCAACTTAAATTAAAGATGAATACGCTCTCTGACCAAAAATAATATATAGGCGTGGCTGTGGCGCTATAGCCCCCATGCAGGGTAGAAAACCGACCCGCTCGTGGCACAGCACAAGTATTATTATTTTAGCTCTAATTATACCTGCGCTTCTATTAACAAGCATAGCAACAATAACAATTCTCATATGAGTAATAGATGAATACCAAAACAGTACAGCAAAGCCATAACTGGCCGTTGTCTGACCGCCTCTGAGGCCCTTGTGCAGGTTCATTACTGTCCGGCGCCAGGCTGCTCGTGCCGGTGCATGTCTCGGTGGTTGTCTCGGTGATCGTCTCGGAGATATGGCCTACTCTGCAGGGTAGGGAGACTCGGACCTCTTGACGGCGCACGCACGCCATAGTGGGCCTGGTGTAATATGTCGCTGAAGGAGCTATGATGCTGATTAGCTTCTGACCGGGTTGGTAGGAAAGTACACAGACACCCCAGCTTTACAGTGCCAAAATGGTACTGGGCCAAAGGGCTCTGAGCCCATGGCCGCTGGATACCTCAACAATAACAACAACAACAACAACAACAACAACACCAAGACCAAAAACAACAACAACAACAACACCAACACCAAGACCAACAACAACAACAACACCAACACCAAGACCAAAAACAACAACAACAACAACACCAAGACCAACAACAACAACACCAACACCAAGACCAAAAACAACAACAACAACAACAACACCAACACCAAGACCAACAACAACAACAACAACAACACAGTTTAGAAATATCGAAAGTTTAAAATGAGGACGAATGTACAACTGACAAATGCATTATCGATACTAGAATTGTGGTTTCATGGTCAGATCTAAACATTCATTTTAAAAAAAAAATAAGATCACCATTGAGGATTTAAGGTGTCCGAGAAAAGCAGCTAATAAAACACCACAACTCCTAGTGAGAAATGAAATGATCAGGGCGTAGAAGTGAAACGATCAAGGCATAGAAATCTTGTATTGTAATGTTTGTCCCGCGTTGGTACATCGACAACGGCTGAGAGAATCTTGTCTTGTAATGTTTGTACATCGACAACGGCTGAGAGAATCTTGTCTTGTAATGTTTGTACATCGACAACGGCTGAGAGAATCTTGTCTTGTAATGTTTGTACATCGACAACGGCTGAGAGAATCTTGTCTTGTAATGTTTGTACATCGACAATGGCTGAGAGAATCTTGTCTTGTAATGTTTGTACATCGACAATGGCTGAGAGAATCTTGTCTTGTAATGTTTGTACATCGACAATGGCTGAGAGAACCTTGTCTTGTAATGTTTGTCCCGCGTTGGTACATCGACAGTGGCTGAGAGAATCTTGTCTTGTAATGTTTGTACATCGACAATGGCTGAGAGAATCTTGTCTTGTAATGTTTGTACATCGACAGTGGCTCTGTCAGAGAATGCTTTACAACTGTGACTCACCTGTGCCTTATACGCAGCATGAAGATATATTAGGGTGTGAGTGATGGTCATTGTTGACGATAGCATGTATATGACACGAAGGTAAGCTAAAGATAGCCAGTCATGTGACTGAGTGATGGTCATTGTTGACGATGGCATGTATATGACACGAAGGTAAGCTAAAGATAGCCAGTCATGTGACTGAGTGATGGTCATTGTTGACGATGTTATGTGTATGACACGAAGGTAAGCTAAAGATAGCCAGTCATGTGAATGAGGGCTACGCAAAGGGATTGCGTGAAGATACGAGGCGCATTCAGAAAGTAATGCACCACATCGTTTTTCTCAGCTAATAATGAAGATAGAAGCATGAAATTTTGCACACTTCAAATATGGCTTGTGCCAATTGTGTGCACAAAATTGCACCGCAACCGGCCAAATAATACGGCTGCCCTAAACCGTTGAAATGGAGCGTGTTAGCAACTTGCGTTATAAGCAGCGAATTGTGATAGAATTTCTCGTTGCAGAGAAGGAAACTGTTGTGAACATTCACAAGCGTCTATGTGATGTGTATGGAAGTTTTGCAGTCGACAGGAGTACAGTCAGTCGCTGGGTTCAGAGAGTCAAAGAATCAGGAAGTGGAGATACGGAGCTGCTTGACTGGCCGTGCTGTGGACGTCCTGCCACAGCCACCAACGCAGAAATGTTGAAATGCGCTGAGGGCATTATTCTGACTGATAGGCGAATCACTACTCAACAATTGGCCTTACAGCTGTCAGTCAGCATTGGTAGTGCAAATGCAGTTATAAAAACTCTCAGATTTTCTAAAGTTTGCGCAAGATGGCTTCCTCGAAGTCTCACAAATGACCACCGATAGCAAAGGAAAGCAATTTCTTCTGGATTGTTGGAGCGTTTCAATGCTAATGGAGAGAACTTTTTGGCTAAGATCGTTACAGGTGACGAAACCTGGGCACATCATTTTGAACCTGAGACAAAAGGACAGTCAATGGAGTGGCATCATCCGCAATCACCATGAAGAAAGAAATTCAAGACAATTCCTTCAGCTGGAAAGGTCATGATCACTGTCTTTTGGGACATTGAAGGTGTGATTCTTTTGGACGTTATGCCTTGAGGAGAGACAATCAATTCGCAAGCTTACATTAAGACATTGAAAAATCTCAATCAACGTTTTCGCAGAGTTCGGCCACACAAAAATCCAGCAGACCTGCTTCTCCTTCACGACAATGCGCGACCTCACACAAAGCTGGCAACACGGGAAGCAATCACCAAATTGGGTTGGACTGTACTACCCCATCCACCCTATAGTCCCGATTTGGCACCCTTTGATTTTCATCTATTTGGTCCACTTAAAGATGCACTCCGTGGGACAAGGTTTGAAGATGATGAAGGGGTGATTAATGCAGCAAAGAAATGGCTACATGATCAAGACAAAATCTGGTACGGGCTAGGAATACATGCACTTGTTTCGCGCTAGGATAAAGCCGTACAATTTCATGGGGATTATGTTGAATAATACCGATGTTTACATGACATATCCATGTATATTGTGTATAAATTTCATGCTTTTTGAATAAACTATTCCTGAGAAAAACGATGTAGTGCATTACTTTCTGAACGCCCCTCGTAATTCAACCGGACAGTGTGTTCGGGGAGACCAGCAAGGTTGCCGTCGAGAAAAGACGGGTATGGAGAAGGTGATGGAGGATCTTCTCTGTCTGGTTTACACCTGCTAAGTTTTGCCCAGCGTGATGCTGAAGATATTTGAGACCGTTTAGCATAAGTTGTTCTGCAAGTCCGTGAGTCTTTTTGACGTAGCGTCTCTGAGTATGTTGACCTCCATTATATTTCAGTGGCAGTAGCGAGTTGTGCACCATGTTCATTTTGTGAGCTTAGCAGGGTATTTCAAAGATGTCGTTTAGGTATTGTTAGCCAGTTATTTTGGTTTTATGCATTCGCTCTGTGCACACTGTATTTGTATGCTGATATTTGTCGGATTGTCGAATATATATAGTGAGATTGCCAGACCTTTTAAGAGTTGTTCTTTATATATGGTGTCGCTAAGATTGTTTAGAGTGTGACCTCTCGCAGTATAGCACAAGCCTTGTTTATAGGACTCTAGTCGTAGTGTGGTGTAGCGTTAACTCCTACCGCTACACACACTATTTAGCTGCAATATTTATACAGCACTTATTCATGCGACAACTGGGGGCTCGCCCGGGATACTACAGACTGCACAACACATCTGGAACACCACACGTAGATAAAATGTTCTCGGACGCCTGCCATTGACGGCTTCTACAATTTATTTACGTAATACATGATATATCATTATACGACACATTACAGTTCCAAAACAGCATACAATATACGTTAATTTTAACCAGTATGAACACTTGGCACTTTCGAAATCCTGCTAGTGATTTCTAGTAAAATATGTAATGAATGTGTGCGGATAGCCCATGTAAGCCTGTCGTTGACTTGTAAATAATGAACTGGCTACCTATGCCTCAGTTCCCGGGCGAATACGCTCTCATAGTTTATAGGACTGACACCAGACATGTCCAATGCTATACGAACCCATGGTCTCTATGAAGATAATGCACTTCTTTTATATATAACTGTTCTCTAACGAACGTACCTTCTGCAATCAGCCATCACTGAGTGAGTTACACAGCTTCTACCTTGAGCTTACATGTATCTATCAAACTCCAGTAGCATTCTCATGTTGAGATAAACATAATCAATAATTATTCCACATACGTGAATAGGCAGAACACCTCTTCTCCGCTCAAAAGCGAAAATCACACCATCACGTCAAGAGAAGCCATCACCAAACAACAAGAAACCCTACAGACCACTTACAAACACAACACGGGAAGATTCACACCACCTTCTCAACATTCACGAACGTAAAGAAACCTACAGCAGTGAAAGAAAATATAAGAAAAAAGAACCCCGCAACATGCTGAACGAATCTTGTCTTGTAATGTTTGTCTCGCGTTGTTACATTGACAACTGCTGAGAGAATCTTGTCTTGTAATGTTTGTCTCGCGTTGTTACATTGACAACTGCTGAGAGAATTCTTGTCTTGTAATGCTTGTCTCGCGTTGTTACATTGACAATGGCTGAGAGAATCTTGTCTTGTAATGTTTGTACATCGATAGTGGCTGAGAGAATCTTGTCTTGTAATGTTTGTACTGCGTTGTTACATCGACAGTTGGTAAGAGAAGTTTATCTTATCGTAATTTAGATTTTTTTAAAATACTATAATTATGCTTTTGACTACAGGTAAGAAACCACTTCCAGACAAAACAGATACTCGACCTAGATTCCGTTACGTCCAGGCTCACCCGAGAAAACGGGTCCTGGTGTTGGACACGTCTGGCAGTATGACAGTAAGTAGGTCATGTTCTAAATATGTCAAAAGCAGTGTGGGTCACCGCGAGCTGTATGATTGTATAACTACAAAACTAAAGAGCGTAATATAACAAAGTTAATGTTCTCATACAAAAATAAAATATAAATGTGGGAGACGGGTTTGTTAAAAAAAAATCATGTCTAATTTATCAAATTTACAAGTCTATGCTTGACTCATAAAATGTCCACACGAAAGACAACTCAGATAAATTATTTCCGACAGGGGGCGTCACTGAGCGTTATGAAACAAGCGGCCAGCAACTACATTCTCAGCTGTATCGAGACTGGCAGTAAAATTGGTATCGTCCAGTTCAGTACAAACGCGAGTGCCCTGTCTCAACTGACCGAGGTCAAATCTGAAGGGGATCGATTCTCACTGATCGATTCTCTGCCCACACAGGCAGACGGCAAGACAAGCATCGGCTCTGGACTCAAGAAAGGAGTGGAAGTAAGAATCCTGTTTCTGTTCCTTGTTTGTATTGTTGGTTTCCTTTTGTTTTAATATTTGTTTAAAAAATGTTTCTGTTGAAAATTTTTAATAAAGCCCAGGTGACCCATCGGAATTGTCCGGTCTGCGAACTGTACTTTGAATTTTGATCAACGGTTTAAATATCAATCGATCTGTAGTTAGAAATTATTTACACAAAAACATGCTAACTTCACTGGGATGTGGAAGCTCTTCACCAGCAGATCATCAGCGACCTTGTCCAACAGACGAGTTTAGAAGATCTCAGCCAGGAGGCAGCCCACAGCGCTGAGAGTATTCACATTAATCTGACAGATGGTGAGCTCACTTCTTGAGCTGAAAAGAAAGTTGCCATTACGTTTACATCTGCCAGTGACTAGCTTGGAAAACAGCTGGAAATCTTCTGCAATATAATATATCTTCACTGTCACATTGAATTTTAAATCACCGAGGCGATGGCGCAGTTCGGAAGATCACAGGTTCGATTCCCCGGTAAACATATCACTTCTGCTAGTGTCTAGTGTCCTATTTCCTTTCTTGTCTTACAAGTACCTGCTGGTTGTCTATATTCCTTTATTTATTGACCACTTACAGGCTCCTGGTTTCCTTTGTGACATCCGCTATTGGCATACGGCATCAAATATGAAATATGGTAGGTCAGGAAATTAGAGAAACAGAGTGCGGATAGAGGAGGCAAAATACTCAATAAGATCAATAGATTACATTGCTCAGGTGAAACATGCACTATCAGCGTGCAAGGTGACGCTGGAACAAGGGATGTATACACGATAACACAAGATATTAAAAGAGCTAGACACAGATTAGACTTGGTAAGGTTGAAGCCAAGCAATAAAACTAGTCTCTAAAATTACAAATACATGCACCCTAGGAGCAGGACTGCAGGCACATCACAAACCAAATATTAGGGAACAAACTATTCTCGGTGGTGCAATGTCTGGTGGTTGGTAGTAGACCTTACTATAGTAGGGACATTAAACCATTATAAAGTCTGTGGAACAATCAGATATATCGTTGCCCTCCACATCATCGCTCCAGATTGTAATGATTGAACTGACTGTGCCATCTTAATCCAGATTGTAATGATTGAGCTGACAGTGCCATCTTAATCCAGATTGTAATGATTGAGCTGACAGTACCATCTTAATCCAGATTGTAATGATTGAGCTGACAGTGCCATCGTAATTACTTACTTAGTCGTTCCCCTTCTACCGTGAGGTGTAGAGGTTTGGAAGAGAGAGCGCCAGACTATCCCATCGGCTGTCTTCCTCCTGGCCTGGTTCCATTCTAGTCCTCGGTCCTTCAAATATTGTCTAATGTTGTCCTCCCAGCAGACTCTGGGTCGTCCTGGGGCTCTGGATCCCTGGCTATTTGTTTCCCATGCTTGTCGTGGTAGCCGATCTTCTCCCATTCTGCAGACAAGGCCAAACCATCTTAGTTGGGACTGTTCTACTTGGGTCTGCAGGGGGTGGGATTTTAGGCCTTGACGTATCGTCTGGTTGCGGACCATATCTCTTCTTGTTACTTCAACCACCTTCCTCAGATGCCTCATTTCTGAGGTTTGGATCTGGCTTTTGTGGGTTGTAGTCATTGCCCATGACTCGCATCCTTATGTCAAGACTGGGACATAGGTGGAGCCATTGTAATCCAGATTGTAATGATTAAGCTGACTGTGCCATCTTAATCCTGATTGTAATGATTGAGCTGACTGTGCCATCGTAATCCAGATTGCAATGATTGAACTGACTGTGCCATCTTAATCCAGATTGTAATGATTGAGCTGACAGTAAAAAACTAGTCTCTTAATCCAGATTGTAATGCAATTGGAGCTAACTGCAGGCAGCATCATCAATAATCCAGATTGTAATGATTGAGCTGACAGTGCCATCTTAATCCAGATTGTAATGATTGAGCTAACAGTGCCATCATAATCCAGATTGTAATGATTGAACTGACTGTGCCATCTTAATCCAGATTGTAATGATTGAACTTACAGTGCCATCAGAATCCAGATTGTAAGATTGAGTTGACAGTGCCATCTTAATCCAGATTGTAATGACTGAGCTGACTGTGCCATCAGAATCCAGGTTGTAATGATTGAGCTGACAGTGCGAACTGAATTCAGATCAGATGAGATTCACGCAATCAACATCTCCAAAAATAATGACCTGATCTGTTTATACATCAGTAAAACCTCGCCTCACTACCAGCGTTTGACAATACATTAGTACAACCTGGCCTCACTTTCAGCTTATGACAATACATCAGTAAAGTCTTATATTGCTATTATTGGTTCACAAAATGTCAGTAAACGTATCTCTCTACCATTATTTTGTTGACAAAATGTCTGTCAGAACAAAAGTCTGACAAAATGTCTCTAAAATAAGTCCGACAAAATGTCTCTAAAATAAGTCTGACAAAATGTCTCTAAAATAAGTCTGACAAAATGTCTCTAAAATAAGTCAGACAAAATGTCAGTAAAAACATGTCTCAATATCATTTCCTGACAAAATATTAGCAAAAACATGTTTTTTTTCTGCCAGGTGCTGACCAAATTTGGCGATGCCCCTGGCGGATCAATCATTCTTATAACTGATGGGAAGGAAAATGAAGGACCGTATCTCAAAGATTTGAGACCAGCCCTCATGAAAAGGGGTAAGTGCTACTTGACAGGGGCCTAAATTATTTAAAAAGATAGGTTCTAAAGATCAAGGGAGAACATCCTGACAAGGGTATACGTTCAGACAACCATTGGCATAAATTAAGAATGAAGGTATGTTGTGACTTTCCGTGACATAAATCAAGAACGGGGGTATGTTCTAATTGTCAGTGACATAAATCTAGAACAAGAGTATGTTCTGACTGTGAGGGGTGTAAATCAAGAACGAAGGTATGCTCTGACGGTCAGTGACATAAAGAAAGAACAAGGGTAAGTTCTGACTGTTAGTGACATAAATCAAGAACAAGGGTAAGTTCTGACTGTTAGTGACATAAATCAAGAACGAGGGTATGTTCTGACTGTTAGTGACATAAATCAAGAACGAGGGTATGTTCGGATTGCCAAGGGTGTACATCGTAAACAAAAAATAGAATTTTGACGTAAAACAAAGGAGATTTGAGGGAAGAACTGGTGAATGACTCGAGCTCCTGACTCTGAGGCCTTGTGTCATTCATTAACTGCTATCAGACGTAAGTTTGAAGCTGAGATTCCGTTACTTTTTTTAACACGATAAAATGTGCAAAGTTTTAAAGTAGAATATTAGTTTGTTTTTTAAAAATCTGTTTTGTGTTTGTTATTGATAATAGATTATTAGCATTAATGTAAACAAATTAGGAACAAATTAAAGCTTCTGCGCATGTGCAACACAATTTATAATCACAAAAATTTGGGCCGTTTCTTTCTTTTTTTTGTTTTCTAGTTTGAAGTCCAAAATTAAACAAACAAATTGACTTGCCAGATTGTCTGGCAAATCGTATTAGGTAAATATAATTAATGTAAATAAAAAATGTTAATCAATTTAATATTATTGGAGAGCACACATATTATAAAGTAAATCTCAGTATATTTCCACATTAGAAAATGTAATATCTTGGTGACACTCTAGTCAAGGTTTGATATGTTCTCAGTGGACTCAATTTCAGCAAAACCACATTTTCTGACACATCTGTCGTCGCCAACTATTGAGAATAAACTAGTAAAAGTGTTAGCGACCGTGAAGCGAGCAAAGACAAAAACACTTTTTGTCAGAACTTAAAGCGTGTAACAGCTTGCTTACACACGACACAAACAACACTAACCTGCCAAATACGTCATAGCTTACACACGACACAAACAACGCTAAACTGTCTGTAGTGGATTTTGATGGTATTGTATGGTGGTGTTATCACCTAGTGTGATGCGTGAGGTCAGCTGTGAAGGCTCCTGAGATAATTGTAGCTGTGAATATACAGAAGGCCCTTTCGTGCTACCACTTTATGACCTCACACATATCTTTTTTTTTTTACTAATGAATGTGGCTACGTTAAAATCTAGGGTACTGAATGCAATGTGTTGTATGGACATATACAAACACACACAGATATTAATTAAATCTAATACTATCAATAAAATTTATAACACAATGAACTAAATTCAGCTGGTTAACTTTAGAATAGAAAATCTTTTTTTAAATTTATTTGTTCTGAACCAAGGTTTTATTTTGGCCAGAACTTATGCAAAGATTTTGAAATTTATGAATGAATGGCATGAATGAATGGCATGTTAAATGAAAGATGTTTACATATGCAATCTTCAAGATTAATTATAGTATTACTGTTCGTAATGTTAATTTTCCTGGGAAAACTATGAATGGATGTGCTGTTGGGGTGGCTTCATCCCTCCCTGTTTATGTCTACACAGCATTGTCCATTAATGATAGAAGGAAATGGGATGCTTCAGTAGTAAATTCTCTTGGGTGCTAGTTTTAAGAAGTTGGTGTAAGTTCAGCAGGCCAGCTAGCCTACTTAACTTTGCCAGATTTGTTCTGGTGCTGGAATATGATGGCCCCACCTCTCCGTGCTTGAGCAATACACAGATGTTCTGTCGAAATGTACCCTGCACGGGTCCTCACTTCAATTATTAATCAGCATTTGACACCACCTTAGTGTCAAGATCGAACTCACAGCTCAGATTATGAATAAAGAACACAGAAATGCTAGCAAAACTCAGCTGAGCTGCTGGCTATAGTATGGCGTCCCTGAACTTATTTCAATTTATTTCATTTGGAAATCACCACACTTGAAATTTACTGTGTCTATCACTGGACAACTATTGAGGAATGGCAAAAAAGCTCGTCTAAGCGCGGATAATATGATTGTCTGTGGCCAATCAATGCCTTGGTTTTTTCTAAATTCAAATTTCCTACACTAAAGTCATCTCAGTCATGCTTCAGTCAAGTATGGATTTTTATCTGTTAGTCTGTCCGTCTCTACTTGCGTTTTTACAAAAACGTACTTGATTTTTGAACCAACCTTTCTCTCCCCTCCAAAATTTTGTCGTTAAAAGTTATTTTTAGACACAGCTTCCACCAATATCCCTTCTCTTCCATGCTAAGTAGATTTGAACACCTGCGTCTCGAGGTCGCGATTTTTTGTGCAAATAGGGACACTTTTGATTCAATGCAGTCTTTCGCTGTTGTGAACAACACTGTCTTTTGTCATTATTTTCATTATTATCTATCCGTCTGTAAAATTAAAAACATATTATTTCACTGCTCAGAATGGGCCATCCGGCCAGCTAATTTTTATATTCCTAACATTAATATTAAGAAAAGTTACTTTTTTAAATTTTGTAATATTTCAAGCATCTGCGTTTAGCCGCTGAATTCAAATCAAAGGCTTGGTATCGCAAAAGCGTCCAATAAATGACTGTGGCGTATCATTGTTGCGTGCATATTTTGACGCACATATTACAAAAATCGATATGGCTATTTAATATGTGAAAAATATAGACATTCATTCATTTGTGTATGAAAATGCTGTCTATGGTAAAAGCGAGAGAATCCATGTTTGATTCACACTTTTGATTATAGGAGTAATCGTTCTGGATATTGATCCGGCGCAAGGATATTGCGCTTACGTTTGTACTTATTTTTTAGGGCCAGAAAATATATTAATTTGCTTATTGTGTTTATGGCCTGAATTCATATGTATTACATATTATTAGTACAAGTAGAATCAGTCCTATATTGTATATTTTGGATGGGTAGGCGGGACTAGATTCTTATTATTCCGGTCTAGCGGAAGTATGAGTTGTCTTGACAAGTCGTGATGAGTTCCGATGTACCGTGATAATGGTGGGTACGCACTTTTCAAAGGGTTGGTAGATTCTTAAGGAAATATGATTCATGAAGTGGTTTTCTTCTAAAGGAGATGGTATCTCTACTATAGTTTATGTTAGAGACTCTCCTAAGGTACGGTACAATGTATAATTCGGACTCCATGTATTGCCAGACCCTATTTTGATGATCTCATGTCGATTCGACCTAGATGGAACATTGTGCTTCGTATCGCTAGGGTCGTGTTTTGTATCGACAAAGATGACAGACTTTCCTACAGCGGTTATGGCTACGTGAATTAACCTGATCACCGTAGAGATGTATGGGAACATTTATGAAATCATTTATATACCCATTATAAATTAACT